>MJUU01019744.1:1741-22586 GCA_002080025.1 Modiolus philippinarum
CCATCTGAAAGTTGTGAAGTTTGGTCAACCATGGTATTTCTACCCCCTCCCTCCATCATGGAATTTGCATCCCCATCTGAAAATTGTGACATTTCGTCAACCATATTTTGAACCCCACTTTCAAAACATGTAACATTTGTGCAAGATATTAATTCTCCGTCCTGCCATGGTATTCTGACCCCTATCATGGAATTTTGCACCCCCGTCTGAAAATTGTGACGTTTCGTCAACCATGGAATTTTGCCCCCTACCATGGGATTTCGAACCCCCTATCAAAACATGTAACTTGTATGTTTAGATAGGAATTCCCTTCATGCCATGGTATTCTGACCCTCTATCATGGAATTTTGCAACCCCATCTGAAAATTGTGACATTTCGTCAACCATGGAATTTTGACCCCCTTACCAAGGGATTTTGAACCCCCTTTCAAAAAATGTAAATTGTATGTTAAAATAACTTATCTATGCTGCCATGGTATTTTGACTCACTATCATGGAATTTTGCACAACCATTTGAAAACTGACATTTTGTCAACCATGGTATTTTGACCCCCCCTACCGTGGGATTTTGAACATGTAGCTTGTAAGTTTAAATATTACTTCTCTATGCTGCCATGGTATTCTGACCCCCTATCATGGAATTTTGCACCCCATCTGAAAATTTTGACGTTTCGTCATCCATGGAATTTTGACCCCCTACGATGGTATTTTGAACCCCCTTTCATAACATGTCAATTGTATGTAAATGATATAAATTCCTTATCCTGCCATGGCATTCTGACCCCACCCCCCACCCCCGGTCATGGAATTTGAACCCTTCTAAAGTATCTATCCGACATCAAATGTCATTTCTACAAAATTAACTGTAAAAACCACTAGGGGTTCAATATTCTATGGCATTCAAAATACCATACAGGGGGTTCACTTTTCGATGAGGGGGTTCAATATTCCACGAGTTAAAATTGACCCCACGATCAATTTAACATGGGGTTCAAAATACCATGACACCGGAATCAAAATTGCAACAGCCTGTTTCACATCTGCTCATTTTATGGAGAAATGTCAATTTTAATGTAATTGTATTAAGATTTAAAGACTCTATTCTACTTTTTAACAAATAATATTGATTTTGTTTTTAAATAAGAGGCTCTTGAGTGCCTGTATCGCTCACCTGGGCCATGGCCGACATATAGAGTTACAATAATTCCAAAATTTTAAGGGCATCATTTTCAAATTTGTTAAAAGCCATTGATGTTATATTATCTTAAGTTAAACTATTTTCCAGACTGGCATCTATTTTGGATTCAGGTGCACACCTACTGTCACCTTTCTTGAAGGGGGATCATCTATGGACCATTGAGTCAAATTTTGATTCCGTTTGGCTAAATATTTTAAAAGAAGATCATGGAATGTTTTCTGATAGGTTGTAAAGTTGTGTTCCCCACTGGGGCCATCTTGAAGGTGATGCAGCCATGCGTGGCAAATTTTTCAAACAGGAACAACTATCAACCATTGTGACCAAGTATGTTTTTATAATTGGCAAAGTACTTTCAGAAAAAGATCTTTGAACGTTTTCCCACAGGGTCCAATGTTAAATCTATGTTCCCTGCTGGCAGCCATCTTGAATATAGTTCAGACCTGAAAAACATCTTTTTGCAGGGCACTAACTAAAGACTATTGTGGCCAAGTTTGCTTCCAATTAGCTCAGCAGTTTCAGAGAAAAAGATCTTTGAATGTGTTTTCCCAATAGGTCCAATGTTATAACTATATTCCCTGCTGGAAGCCATCTTGGACAAAGCGTGGACCTGAAAAACGACTTTCTTGCAGGTGGCCACCTATCAACTATTGTTGCCAAGTTTGGTTCCAATTGGCTCAACAATTTCAGAGAAGAAGATCTTTGAATGTTTTCCCATAGGGTCAAATGTTAAAATATTATCCCTGCTGGTGGCCATCTTGGATATATCGCAGATCTGAAATGACATCTGTTTTGCAAGGGAAAATCTAAGGACTATTGTGGCCAAGTTTTGTTTCAATTGGCCCAGTAGTTTCAGAGGAGAAGATTTTTAAATGTGTTTTCCCATAGGGTCCAATGTTAAAACTGTAATCCCGCTGGCAGTCATATTAGATATAGTGCGGATCTGAAAAACATCTTTTTTGCAGGGGACCATCTTAGGACTATTGCGGTCAAGTTTGGTTTCAATCAGAGAAGATCTTTGAATGCGTTTTCCCATAGGGTCCAATGTTAAAACTATGATGCTCGGCCATCTTGGAAATAGCACGGATCTGAAAAACAATTTTTTTGCAGGGGACCATTGAAGGACTATTATCGCCCAGTTCCAATTGGCTCAGCTGTTTCAGAGTAGAAGATCCTTGAATGTTTTCCCATAGGGTCCAATGTTAAAACTATGATCTGCACTGACAGCCATCTTGGATATAGCGCGGATCTGAAAAACAACTTTTTTGCAGGGGACCATCTTGAGACTTGTGGCCAAGTTAGGTTTCAATTGGCCCAGTACTTTCAGAGATAATCTTTTAATGAAAAGTTTACGCCCGACGGACGAAAAGTGATGACAAAAGCTCACCCTGGCTATAGCCAGGTGAGCTAAAAAACTAATATCGTAATTTTTTAGAAAAACCAGAGGCTCCCAGGAGCCTGTATCGCTCACCTGGCTTTCAGTTGCCTTAATCAAGGAAACATTGCAAGTTATACAGTTGATCTTCAGTTTCTAAAACTTTTGTAGCTTGAACACCTCCAATATCTTGAACTGTTTTAAAGTCTGATCATGTTTTACTATATTTCTTTGTTGGGCTTTTTTTGACAAAAAAACATTCTTCCTAAGGACCACTTTCGACACCAGTTTTGAAGTCGAGACGTCATTTTGTAAATGGCAGTCACCAAACAATTTTCAACATCAGTTTTGAAGTCGCAACATAAATATCTATTTGGAAATCAAGTTTTATGGATATCAGACAATGTTTAATTTTCCTGCCTTTTTTTGGTGGCCATTTTAAAAATGGCCGTCAACAAACAATTTTTAACATCAGTTTTGAAGTTACGACAACAAGACCTATTCGGAAACTAAATGTGATTGAAATCAGACAATGTTGAATTTTCCCGTCTTATTTGGCGGCCATTTAGAAAATGGCGGTCAACGTACAATTTCAACACCGGTTTTGGAAGTCGCAACATCAATATCTATTGGAAACCAAATTTCATTGAAATCTGACAATGTTGAATTTTCCCAGCTTTTTTTTGCGGCCATTTTGAAAATGGCGGTCAACAAGCAATTTTCAACACAGGTTTTGAAGTCGCAACATCAATATCTATTTGGAAACCAAATTTCATTGAAATCAGACAATGTTGAATTTTCCTGCCTTTTTTGGGGCAACCATTTTGAAAATGGCGGTCAAGGAACAATTTTCAACATCAGTTTTGAAGTCGCCACAGCATAGCAATGTTTCATCAGTTTACACTTGACCTTCATCTTCTATAGTTTCAGAAATAAAAGATGAAAAATACGAAAATTTTAAAAATTCGGTGAAAAAAGGGCAATAACTCCTACAAGGGTTTATGGATTTTCTTCAAAATTTCAAGGTGGGTATACCTTGATATGCTGAACATTTTTGCTATTTACACTTGACCTCTGTCTGTTACACTTTTTGAAATAAAAAATGCAAAAATTTTGAAAATTTAACGGAAAAAGGGCTATAACTGGGTTTTCAGATTTTCTTCAAAATTGCAGGGCAGCTAGATCTTGCCATGCTGATCATTTTACTCCTGTCAGATTTTTTATATCTGTAACGGTTTTCAAGTTATTGGCCAAAAACTGCAATTTTTTTATATCTGTAACGGTTTTCGAGTTATTGGCCAAAAACTGCAATTTACCCCTATGTTCTATTTTTAGTAACAGCTGCCATGTTGTTTGACCTACGGCCTAATCGAACACCATTTTGAGAAGCCATACTCTGGTGATGATTCAGGCCAAGTTTGGTTACATTTGGCCCAGTCGTTTCAGAGGAGAAGATTTTTGAAATTGCTGACAGACAGACGGACGGACGACGGACGCATAGTGATGGCAAAAGCTCACATGGCCTTTTAGGCCAGGTGAGCTAAAAATTGATGGGTGTTCCATGGAACACTTGTGTCGCCTGCACAACAGAAGAGCCATTTTTGGCCCAGTGAACCTCTGAAATCTGAAAACTTAAATTTTTAAGTATTATGTGCATGGCTAAGACTAGGAGAAAAACATATTCTGCAAATTTGATAAGGAATATGAATATAGTTTTGGGGACTTGCAGCTTAACAAACAGAACCAACAAATGAGGTATGTTGGCTTGGCAAACCTTTTAAATCTGTAAATCAAAATTTCAAGTATAATGTGCATAGCAAGACCTGATAAACAACATATACTGACAGTTTGGTTGGAATCTCACACACATTTGTGAAGGAGTTGAAGATTAACAAACCAAATTAACAAATGAGTAATTTTGGCTCTGTGAACCTCTAAATCTGTAAAAACTAAATTCTAAATATCAGATGCACAACTACACCAGGTAAACAATGTATTCTTAAAGTTTGGTTGGAATCAGACTTGCAGTTTTAAGAAGTTGCAGATTCAAAATGCAACACTCACAAATGAGCAATTTTGGCTCTGTGAACCTCTAAAATCTGTAAAATCAAAATTCTAAGTATCAGGTGCACAACTACACCATGTGAAAAACATATCCTGAAAGTTTGGTTGGAATCAGAGAAGCAGTTTTGAAGGAGTTGTGGGTCAAAAAGCAACACTCACAAATGAGCAATTTTGGCTCTGTGAACCTCTAAATTCTGTAAAATCAAAATTCTAAGTAATCAGTGGCACATCTACACCTGATGAACAATATATCCTGAAAGTTTGGTTGGAATTGGACCAGCAGTTTTGAATGAGTTGCGGATTCAAAGAGCAACACTCACAAATGAGCAATTTTGGCTCTGTAAACCTCTAAAATCTGTAAAATCAAAATTCTAAGTATCAGGTGCAAAACTAAACCATGTGAAAAACATTTCCTGAATATCTGGTTGGAATCAGAGAAGCAGTTTTGAAGGAGTAGTGGATTCAAAAAGCAACACTCACAAATGAGCAATTTTGGCTTTGTGAACCTCTAAAATCTGTAAAATCAAAATTCTAAGTATCAGGTGCACAACTACACCATGTGAAAAACATATCCTGAAAGTCTGGTTGGAATCGGACTGGTAGTTTTGAGGGAGTTGCGGATTAAAAAACCGACAGACGACGACAGATAGTAATCCCTATGTGTCGACTCTACTTACAGCAGGCGACACAAAAACTAAGGGCTGTTCCAGAAATAATTGTATGAGGGGGTCGGAAGGCACTTTAAAATTTGATGGGTTGTGGGGTAAATTGAAAACTTTCACTGAAGAAGCTAAAACTCAAGATCCGCATTGGCAGCCAGGTTTTTTATCGAATTAGAACAAAATGTGTAATCTTTGTGAAGGACTCTCCTTGCATCATTCCTGTTAAGTTATGGTTGAATTTGCTTCAGTGGTTTTAGAGAAGATGAAAATGTGAAAAATTAATGCCTGATGGACATCAAGTGATAACAATAGCTTACACTGACCCTTTGGTTCAGGCGAGCTAAAACGTGCCTTTAAAAAACACCAATGTCTTTTTTTCTGTAATAGCCCTCAGATAGTGTATTAAACTGAGGTAAGGTTTCATTGATATTTTCACAAAAATTTAGACGAAATATGCTCATACAGAACTGAACAAGAATATATTTAACTTTCTTGTAGACAACTCACTCATATACAAGTTTCAATCTGGTTTTTTACCACTTCATTCTACATCACATCAACTTATTGAACTTATGATGTTCATATGGCATTGGATAATCAAGAACTTATCAGTCTTATTTTTTGCGATGTGAGTAAAGCTTTTGACCGAGTATGGCTGAGAGGTCTCTTGTTAAAGTTGAAATGGATGGCATCAAAGGTGATATCTTGACATGGATCGAAATGGCATACATGTAATAGAAAGCAACAAGTCATTATCAAAGATGCTATGTCAAGCAAGGGAGAATTACATGCAGGACTTCCTCAGGGGTCCATTTGCTTGTTAAACTAAATCCGGAAAAATATTGAAATAATGTATTTTGGTGCTACAGGTATTCCAAATGATTTGTGGTTTTCTATCGGAGGTACTCGTATATACCCGATGGGCTGTCACAAACATCTTGGGATTATACAAGTTTAGACACAGTGGTCCAAACATATAAATACGACAGTGTCAAAAGCCATCAAACATATAAATACGATAGTGTCAAATGCAAAAATGAACAAATAGCTGTATTAAGAAAGTTTAAATTTCATTTGTCTAAGCATTTTTTAGAAACTATTTATCTGACATTTATTAGACCATTACTTGAATATTGTTGTGAAGTTTGGGACAACTGTTCTGTTAAAGATTCCAACAAACTTAAGAAAATTCAACTCGAGATTGGAAGAATTGTGACTGGCCAGTATTGAATCAATTTATTTAGAAACTGGGTGGGAAAACTCGCTTCAAGAAGACAACAAAGAAAACTGTTCCTTTTTAACAATATTGTGAATAACAATACACCAGGTTATCTCCATGACTTACTTCCCAATACTGTTAATGAAAGAAGTGATTATAATTTACGGAATGCGAATAATTTATCTGTCCCTTTCTGTAGACTTGCATCTTTTCAAAATTCATATATACCTTCGACTATAAAATTATAGAACAGCTTAGAACAAACTGTCCGGGAGTCTTTGACTCCATGATTATGTAAGAGTAAACTCAATAGTATTTACAAAGAATCAGAAAAAATTCCCCCATATTTCAGTATTGGCTCTAGGTTTGCTTGTATAATGCATACTAGATTCAGACGAAGGTGTAGTGGCCTAAAACGCGATATCTTAAGATGTAATATAATAGATTTTTGTTATTGTGAATGTGGGAATCAAATTATTGAATCTGTAGAACACTACTTTCTGTCTTGTAGAAAATTCAACCAACAATGTGTATATTTGTTGATGGTTTTTGGAAGTTGATATCCAACTACATATAAATAATATTCTTTTTGGAAATCAAGTTTTAACACACGAACAAAACTGTGCCTTGATTTTGTTAGTGCAAAATTACATTGTAGATACTAGAAAATTTGTCTAAGTACTCAGCATAATATCCAGGTGATGTAGGTGGGTATTTGGCAGCAGCTGCTTTCACAAACTGTGGATCCACATAGATGTATGCTTCTTTTCCCTATCTTATCATACTTGACTATGTCTATCTGAGCTATAAGCACATTAAAAACCTAGGCCAACATGCTTGTCTAGTCATTTACCATTCCTCCATGTTACTGAACGACAAGTAAACAAAACATTTTCAATTCATTTAATGATCTCATCTATGTACTATTTAGGGCTATTCCATTAAAATGGATGTGGGTAGGTAGGAAGGGACTTTCAAAGTATCCCCACAACAAACAAACTGTTTTTAGATAATTTTACATAAAACTAATGGGAACTTGCTAAGAATGACGTACAACCCATGTCTGATCATTAAACTTCCCTTCCAACCCCCAACCCCCCCATCCATTTTAAGGGAATAGCCCTTATACATACATGTACATGTATATTTCATTTTTTGTTTCATAAATAATTCAGGTCAATGTTGTAAAAATTCATAATAAATAATTACTTACAAATAAAGTTTTTTCATAGAAGTTTATAATGAAAGTCTTACATATCAAATTTACAAAATGTATCAATAATTCATCTATTAAAATCTTAAAAAAAAACATTTTTTGTACAAATTTTCCATTAAAAGTAAACTCATATTTTTACCACTGCAAAGATCTAACACACCCCCCCCCCTCCAATCTCTGTAGAAACCAGTAACTTCTCATTGCATAAAAAAATTGTAGAAACCAGTAACTTCTCATTGCATAAAAATTTTTTTTTTAATTAACAAAACTACTGGAACCATGGCAAATCATATTCTGGATATAATATTTTGGTTATCTCTTTAGTCTATGATCATAGAAAATCTTGAGAACCTTAGAGGTCATTTAAACTGAGTATTCCTAAAATTGAAATTTTCCAAGATGGGTGCAACCTAGGTGGAGGATATTGATGAGTTTGCTTCTTGGCTGATATTTGATTGTTTTTGTAAATTCTTTACAAATTACATTTTGGTATTCTTGTGAACACATGATATTTATGAACACATCAGGTGTGTAGCACTAATTTTTTATCATGGATGACAAAAAATTCTTCAGTAGTCTCAAACTGTCTGTACAATCATTTTTCTTTTTCTGTCGTGATTAAATCTGTTGGCTTTGAATAATTCACTGTCGTAGAATGACGTCAAATTGCTGATATTAATTTGTCTTGCCTGTAAATGTAAGCAAAATTTTCAAATTACTCACCAAATACTAATAATAAGGTTAACCTTCTAGATACTTCACTTTTTATCCAATAGACAATCAATGAATGAACTGCAAATGTGTTTCCTAGGAAAAACAAAATGTCTCCTCCCCACAAGACACATACACAATTTGAAAATTAGAAGGTTAGAAAAAGGTCACTTTTCTCCTATGCTGTTTCAACATTTCTATATACTGTAAACAAGGAAATCTTTAGAGGCAGTTTTATTTTCGCAATGTTGCAGAAAAGATAGCGCATGAATATAAAACTGTCACAATTTTTTTTTTTATGTAATTGGATGACCAAGAAGCATGACAGATAACTGTGAATTTAAGACTGCATGAATTGAAATGTATCTATGTAACCTCGAAAAAAAAAGACAGTGCGAAAACTTCCAGGTTTAGAGTAATTTGATTGAATTTTGATTTAGACAGTTTGACAGGGGGAAGAGTGACACTTGCATTATGACATAGCTATTGTTCACATTATTTTTCATGATTTTGAGTTTCAATGTCTTTGATTTAGGCAACAGATAAGTATTTCATTACCATATAGCATTTATCGTTTAATTAAGGTGTACCTAAGAACTAGGGTGTAACACAACAGTTGTAACAAAGAGATGATTAAAATTGACTGTACAGGACCTCTCGTGTGTTATGTGTCCCTCAGTCAATTTTCTAGATTGGGGTTACTTATGAGAAAATAATTGTATTTAATTAACAAAATTATTTTTATGATTTTGGCCAATATTCAGACAATTCATTGTTACAAAGGGCGAAATCAGCGACATCAGAATCTACACATGACATGTGCAGGACCTTGTGTTCAAATTACTTTGACATTTATCTATACATGTCCTGATAAACATTTATCGTGGTAAACCCTGAGCGGGCAGAGATTTTTACATTGATAACAATGATAATATTGAACGTCTATATAAAATAAATATAATTAAATAAAAATATTTTTTCATTTTTAATTACATTTAATCATATTCTACCAGCTAAGACACTAGATTACTTTTACAAAACTAGCATAAAGCAGTTCAACAATTATCAACTTTTACCATTCTACAATCTTACCTTATCAGCCAAGTCTTTTTCAGATATTTCAATTGTCTCTTGATCCAGTCCAAATCTGTTTCGCTGAAATGACATCTGGTCCATCGCAAGTTGTTTCAAGATAAACAGTAACAATTCATTGTTGTCTTTTTTGTATGTTAAGTATCTGCTGAATGTCTGAAATAAATTAAGGTTCTATATTAAAAATGTGTAGTATTTTATCAAAATACAATGAACAATTCACGATTTCATGTGCTTAGGGACTTTTCCATTAATAAATGTATGGGAGGGTTGGAAGGCACTTTTTCTCAGACCCCACCACCCATATATATTTTTTAGGTCCAAATGTTCAAAAGTACCTCCCATAAAATATTATATAAAGTGCCTTCCAACCCCCTACATTTTTTGCTGGAATAGCCCTTAGAAGTTTTTATGAAAGTATATTCAAGTTGACTTATATCCCCTTCCAAATTTTCAACATGAACTTCATGCACATCTTCAGGTTCTATACTACAACTGTAAATTTAAAAGTAAGTCCAATAGCCATTTATGAGTACATCTAATGACAATATACCCCATCCCTTTTTTCAAGAAAATGTAATTCATTTGAATTATCTCCCCTTCCAAATTTTGAGCAGCAACCAATTTTCATGTTTAATACTACAACTGTGTACATTTCATCAAAATCAAATGAGGTTCTGGCTTTGGTACATGTATATTGTATTCCACTTGTTTTCAAATCAGATTTAAGCAAAATTCCTGAAGACATACCCTTTCCTTTTCAATTCACTGATTATTGAAAGACATAATATTTCTGCTGCTATTACACCTTTTATATAGGTCTGTATATGTAAATCTCCATATATGATGGTCTAGAATATATTAATCCAACACCGGAGCGAGTGCCACATAGAAAAATCTCGAGACACTAAAGGGTAAGATTTCAAGTGCTCGGACAACCCTTGCCGAGTCCGGGACGATAGAAATCTTACCCGAGGGTGTCCAAGATTTTGTTTTGCACTCTGACTGGCATTTAATTTTGTCCCCTTAACTTCCAAAAAATAAACAAATCACTGTCAAAAGGCCATTGTTGACAATCAGCGGAATACTTCCCTTTTCCAGACGTCGTAATGCATGGAGCACGTATCCGAGTCGAGGGTTATTTTGGTGCCATAGATTTACCCATTTATGGTGTGTTTTGGTTCAATTTTTCTCTTTTTGCAATTGATATTTTATTTTCATCAATAGATATACTTTTTGATACATGTAGACAAACCAAAGTATATTATGATAATATATTGGGAGCAAAATATGTGTGTAGCTTGTCTTACACCCCCTTGAAAACAATGCACTCCCTGGTCTGTGGTGGGAGAATAAGTCTTTTATCACTTATTTAATTTCTTTGTGTGTGACCCGATGCCTGTTAAGTCTTCTGTTTTTAGATACCTGGGGTTATATCGCTGGAGGTATCTCCAGTTATCTAAATACAGTAGATGTAAAAGTCGTTGAAACTTTCTGTTGTCTATACATGATTTTATTTTGACATACAATCTAAATAGTGACAGGTTTTTTTTTTACATTTCATAAATTTTCTTTGGATTTTCACAGGGACCGTTTTAGCATATAGAGTTTTTAATTTTGACATTGCTTATTTCTTCTGTAAGCATTACATCCAAAAATACCTGAATTGAATGCTTTTATGAAACTTCAATTCTAACTGCTTATTTTGACAACACATCAACAGAGATCTTAGACACTTAATTTACCTTTCTCATTGTTCTGGTTATACTGAATTTCTGTGTACTTATAAAACTTTCCAACATGATCCTCATGGCCATGTTAACATCATCTTCATTGACATAATCTCGTAAGTGCATCTTTGCATGAGCTTCAGCTAGACGTATCATGGACTCTATGTGTCTTACTGTAATAGGAATACTCCCTGTGGCCTAATAACAAATAATATTTCAATAGTATTATCATCAAAGTATCCTTATCTTTCAACACTATAAAGGAATATGGTTATGTCAGGCATCTGTCCAGCTTGCAAGTGCTCTAGCAAGTTTATTTCTGATTGGATTTGGATAATATTTACACAGTAGCTTTAGTTCCAGTCCTGGTCACATATTTTTCTAAGAAAGATACCCTGTTTTTAACCTGTGAAAATTAACAAAATCTCCCTGTGAATGCTCTAGAAAATTCATTTCTCATTGAATTTTGAAAATATTTTTTAGAGGTTTGTTAACAAGAATGTTTAAAGGGAGTTCTAAGATGAATGCTGGCCAAAGATTAGTCCTAATTGAATATTTTTGTAGGAGTTATGCCCCTTAAATTGGAAAATCTACAAAATATCCTTTTACCCTCTCTAGCAAAAATTCATTTCTCATTTGAATTTGATATTTGTACAGCAGCTGAAGTTCAAGGTTGCATCAATGAAGTTTGAATATGAATCCTGTTCGATTATTTCTGTATGAATTATGCCCCCTTTTGACTATGTTTTGGAATGAAGATTTTGGATGATTGCGACTAAGTTGACAAGAGCTTTCCGAGAAGATGTTTGAGTTTGTTTCCTTCGAGTCCAATATTTAACTTTGTTCCCCCTTAATGGCCATCTTGGATGAAATACAAACCTACATGCCAAATAAGTATTTAGTGGAGACCATCTGAGAAATATTGCAACTAAGTGCAGTTCTTAATTTTTTAGGATCTTTGAATGTGTTTTCCATTGGGTCATATGTTAAAACTTTGTCGGCCATCTTTGATTGGATGTGGACTTGCCTATATGATTTTAAAACAGGGTCATCAAAGGACCATTGTGACTAAGTTTGGTTCAAATTGGCCCAGTGGTTTCATGAGAAGATCTTTGACTGGAAAATTTATGATAGACAGACGATGGACAGCGAGAGATGGCAAAAGCTCATTATGGCTTTAGTCTATTGGGCTAAAAATAATGTAGAAAAGAATTCAACATGTAAGGACAAAAAATAATTTGAATATGAAAATTTGCTGTTGAAAGCTAAATATACAAATCTATATTCATATTTAAGCCTAATAGCTCACCATAGACTCTCTCCTGAGTTCTGAGTACATCTTGGCAACTTTATCTTGGTCCATTTGATGAAGCTTGGGATGTACTTTATCTTTACAGTAAATAATATATTTCTTCAACAGATCTTGAGGTATTGGTTCAACTGAGGCACTTGTGTTGAGTGTGTTCTAGAAAAAAAAAATATTTCTTATACTTTACATTAGTATAAAATGCAACATAAAAATAAATATATATTAACAATGCACAAAGCATAAAAAAGTTTGTATGTCCAAAATGAATTAAGTCAAAAATAGACAAGATATAAAACAAGAGATGTCAGAAGACAACACAGCTCGCCGGGGATTTCAGTAGCCTCAATGCACAATAAATTCATAAGTAATAGAAAGCTTTCTTCACAAGAAAGTCACATATCAAATATAAACCCCCTATCACTAAACAACTTAATTCTAGAAGCAAAGTTATAGTTTTTTAAAAATTGCCCTCAGGGCAAGGTCAAGGTCAAAATGTCTACGAATATGGTACCATTAGAAAGCTCTCATCAAAAGAACGTCACATTCAAAATATAAACACCCAACCTTCTAGAAGCAAGGTTAAAATTTTTTTTACAAAAAGCCCTCAGGGCAAGGTCAAGGTCAAAATGTCTACAAGTATGGTACCAGAAGAAAGCTATCATCATAAGAAAGTTACATACCAAATATGAACACCCTACCACTAAAAGCCTAACTTCTAGAGGCAAGGTTAAAGTTTTTTAAAAATTGCCCTTAGGGCAAGGTCAAGGTCAAAATGTCTATAAGTATAATACCAGAAGAAAGCTCTCATCACAAGGAAGTCACATACCAAATAATAACATCCTAGCTATTCAGGTCTCAATTCTACAAGCCAGGTTAAAGTTTTGCTGACGCCGACGACGTCGATGCCGGGGTATGACAATAGCTCTCAGGACATTCGTTCCGGCGAGCTAAAAATCAAATCCACATTAACTAGGAAGGGACTAATTACATTGCTTTTAATATTATAAAAGAGACTCAATTTCTTCTGTAAGACAATATACCATTAATATATAACAGCAAATTATAACAATTTTTTAAGTCTTCCTATCAACAGACAAAAGTTTGAATTGCACAATAGTAAAGGTATAAATTGTTATCCCCTAAGGCCAAATAAAAAACATTTGTTTCTGGTTACCAGACCCACACTAATTTTTCCTTGCTACCCTAGCATGTTTCCCCCCTACATCAAAATGTTCTTATGTGACCTGGATCGTATAAGTGGTTGTCTTACGTTTCTTTTTGTTTTTTGTTTTGGTAGCAACACCACTCAGATGTGTCTATTTCTACAACAGCTAGCATTATTCATTAGAAAATGCAAGAAGAACCAACCCTTTTTTCATCATAACTGGAAATACACATTTATTTTTTTTTTGGGGGGGGGGGGGGGGCCTAAGAGATGTTATATACATGTACATTTAGGCCTATTAAAGGTTTTTATTGTAATGTGATATCTGAGGTCATCAATATCATTTTCTGACACAAGTAATAAAAGAAAGTATTAAAGAGCTGTAACAGTACATCAACTTGACAACGCAATATGAATTACCATTCAAGTGTCACGATATTATTTCAATAAGATACAAATTTTTTGAAAATTTCATGCATTATTTTTCATTGTTAGCTAAAATATGTCTTCTGTCTAGTGTTGTATGATCAATTTGTAATATTTGTTTTTGGAAAAGGATACCTCATTATCCTTACAGTCCAATCCTCAAAAATTTGCTACAGTAATTTTTAAAACTTTGTGCAGTTTTTTAAATTTAAAACAATTCATTCGAGATAGAGAGCTAATGTTATGCTGAAGTATTTAATCATACCAAACTTTCCTCAGCTTGAGCATCAGTAGCATTAGGATGATGTTTAATGTGACTTCCTGTTACAAATCTGGCCAATCGTTCATCCTGTAACATAAATAGAAACTTATCAGTACAAGTTTCTTACAAATCTGGCAAACTGTTCATCTTG
Source organism: Modiolus philippinarum (assembly GCA_002080025.1). Classification (NCBI taxonomy): domain Eukaryota; kingdom Metazoa; phylum Mollusca; class Bivalvia; order Mytilida; family Modiolidae; genus Modiolus; species Modiolus philippinarum. The sequence goes on from MJUU01019744.1 coordinate 16,319, forward strand.
TAACATCAGCTTTAACTTATCTTGTAGAGAAACTTATTTTACATCATACCAATCATTCAAAAGAAACTAGAGCTGTCGCCGAATGGCAGCCAGGTATACCCCCGCTAATTGAACCCTGAATCAATATGGCAAGTGTAAATTTAAGTGTGTGTGGACACAATACAGTTGTGGACACAGTACAAATGTGGACACAATACAAGTATGGACAAAATGATAATAACTCCCCCCCTTTTTTCCTGAAAATATTAAAAGACAAATTATCTCCTCTCAAAATTTCAGACAGCAACCATATTACTTCATGCACATCTTCAGGTGGTGTACTAAAATTGTGCAACATTTCATCAAAATCCAAGCAGTGGTTTAGGAGAACATGCCCTGACAAGGATCACTCCTCCCCCTTTCCCAGAAAATATTCAAAGACGAATTATCTCCCCTTAAAAATTTCAGACAGCGACCATATTAATTCATGCACATCTGTAGGTGGTTTCACAACTGTGTTACATTTCATCAACGTCTAAGCAGCAGTTTAGAAGAATATGCGCTGACAAGGTTTGCCTCCCCCCTTTTTCCAGAAAATATTTAAAGACAAATTATCTCCCCTGAAAAATTTCGGGCAGCAACCATATTACTTCAAGCATATTTTCAGATAGTGTACTACAACTTTGTAACATTTTATCAAAATCCAAGCAGCCGTTTAGGAGAACATGCGCTGACAAGGTTCACCTCCACCCTTTTTCAAGAAAATATTCAAAGACAAATAATCTCCCCTTAAAAATTTCGGGCAGAAACCATATTACTTCACCAAAATCCAAGGAGCGGTTTAGGAGAATATGCGCTCACAAGGTTCGCCTCCCCCTTTTTCCAGTAAATATTCAAAGACAAATTATCTCCCCTTAAAAATTTCAGGCAGCAACCATATTACTTCATGCACATCTTCAGATGGTGTACTACAAGTGTCTAACATTTCATCAAAATTCAAGCAGCCGTTTAGAAGAACATGCGCTGACAAGGTACATGGACGGACAGACAGACAGACGGACGGACAGGGTGATTCCTATATACCCCCCAAAACTTTGTTTGCATGGGTATAATAAAAGAACACACGTGAACACCCTTACATACCCCACACATTCAGATGATTCTATATCACTGAAGTCTGAATTAAAATGAGCCCAATAATTTAGCAACACCCATATATTGAAAGAATATTAAAAAAATTCCTGAAAGAGGACATTTTGCATAACATATCGAGGAAAAAAAATCCATCACAAGATCATTCTGAATTTCCAGGATGTTCATTGTATGCTAATGGATTACACATTGGTATCTTTGGAAAATTTTGAAAATTTCAATAAGGCAAACTAAATTTTGTAACACATTTTTGACAGTTTATAGGGTAAATGTTTCATCAATGCATAGCTATATTTCACTGTAATGTGATTGATATAAATTGCATTGAATTTTACCAAATCTTAACATCAACTTTTATTGCAGACTGCAGACCTTAATGTATAAAATAAATGGACAAGTTGTGTAATAATCTAAGCATTCAGTGAATACTTAGTAATTCTTATTCCCTGTTCTGTTAATTTGTACCTGTATTGGATCGACTGTATCCCTGACTACACAAAGCACATCAAATCTGGATAAAATGGGTTCTGTTAGATCAACCTGTAATATTCAAATAAAAAATTCCTTCCTGCATTACAATTCCCTTATTAATATGTACATCCTAACGTTCAATAATAGGTTATATTTTCTTTAACTCCAAAAATCACCTATGCAGTGATTCAGTTCACCAATTTTGCTTTAAGGTACAAATACAATGTAATGTTCCAGTCAAATAAAAAATATAAGGGAACTTTTTTTGAAACGAAACGGTGATAGCTTTTACAGATATTGTTTATTTAATCTATCTGAAAATTATAGTCATGGTACAGTTTTAAAACTCTGAGAAATGGTGTTTCAAATGACAAGGTTGTCAATGATAATTCATTCTCCTATAAGTTATCACTTTGAAATAAACTGGCCCATAGAATTTCATGGTATAGTTTACAAACACATGTATCAAAATGGAAACTGATGTCCACACAATCAGTTATAAAACAACTTACAGTTGATGTTGGTTAATTTTCAGCATTCGCAGTTTTTGATACTGGTGGTTTTGTTATCTATATATATTTGTTTTGAGGTTGTAACAACGTACCTTATGAACTGGTCTACTATTTATTTTTTTTTTCATACTGTCACACTTTCATGTTAAAATGTTTTTTGCAAAAACATCACTGTGTACCTATCCATTGTCAGATTTGCCCTCATGTTGCACATTTGTATGTATTTCTGAGGCATTTATTATGTTTATTTAGTATAATTATGATGCCTAATGGATATGATTTTACACTTGTGTTCCCAAATAAATCATGTTGCCAACGTCAGAAATTTTGGTTTGACAAATTTCCACAAAACATTTGTGATGCTGGGTAAAGGCAGACGTAAAGGTATCAATGATAATTCATGAAACAAACTTTTGTGGACAAGTGCAAATTTTCAAAGCTATGTTCAAACTGGAGTATGTACAAATGTATTTGTGGTCCATTCATTACTTACATTTTCAGCAAATGTCAGCGATGGATCATATCTTCCTCCAATAGGATTAGCTGCAGCTATGACACAACAACGAGCTTGAAGGGAGGTAACTATACCAGCCTTAGAAATGGATATACTTTGTTGTTCCATGGCTTCGTGTATACTGGTACGGTCTGCATCATTCATCTGAAAATATTTAATTTTAGTTTCATAAAATTCAATTTATCTATGTACATAGGACTAAATACTTCAGACATGCTTTACATACAAGTATTATCATTAATGAAGTCAAAGTGCAAACTTGTACAAGTATGGGATTGCCTTAAATATGCACGACATCCCTTTATATTGATTACCAGGGTACAATGTCCAGTACTGAAATCATATGCCTTGACCACTGTGTAATAATGCTTACAAGACCTTTAGGTGACCATCTTCATAAAACTGTAATATATCATAGTTAGCAGTTGCCCAAACCTTTAAACATATTGGGACAGAGTTACATGCTGTTTTAGCATTGCAATCAGGTGTAGAATCCCTAGTTTCTGTATGGCAGTGTTTTTAATCACTTGAGGCTAGTAACTTTTCACTCCTTGTTTAAGTTAAATTGTGACTCTAGTCGTAATTGGTACACAACTTAAACAACTACAAAAATCAAATGCTCTTTAAGACAAAATATTTAAGATACATTCAGACAAAGCACTATATATTGATCATTCATAATCTCATTGAGAATTTTTTTTTCTTGGCCTTTGTTTCAAGTACAACATCATGAACAAATAACAGAACAATATGTGTCAGAATGAAATATTGTGTCCAATGTATGTATATTATGTATAAAGAATGAAAATATATACTGCTTTCAAATATATATTTACTTTCACAAAAATATCAGTTCCATGAGCAAAGAAGACACATAGTAGGTCTGTACCAAAACAAGATGTGTTTGTGAAACACTACATATGCCCCCAGATTCCAATTTTTACCCCTTTTTGACCTCTATGACCTTGACCTTTGACCTAATTTTCTTTTGCATATTTATGTTCCTCTTGACTAGAACTATACACTTGCCAAGTATCAAAAGTCTACCTTATATAGTTCAAAAGTTATAGCCAAGGTTAAAGTTTCGGACGTACAGACAGACACACAGACATACAGACACACAGACAGGACAAAAACAATATGCCCCCCGATCCTCGATCTGGGGGCATAAAAAATCACATTACCTTATCAAACTCATCGATTAGACACACTCCCCTATCAGCAAGCACTAATGCTCCAGCTTCTAGCGTCCATTCCTTAGAGACCGGGTTTCTCTGTACATAAGCTGTCAAACCTACTGCAGATGCTCCTTGTCCAGTTGTGAAAACTACTCTGGGAGCTGTCTTTTCTACATACTTTAGAAACTGTGATTTTGCTGTTCCAGGGTCACCACAACACAGAATGTTTATATCGCCCCTTACTTTATGCTTTCCACCAGGATTTTTTGGTTCTCCACCAAATATTGCAAGTGCTATCGCTCTTTTAATTTCTTCATGACCATAGATTGAAGGAGCAATACTGGCAAATATCTGAAACAGTCCGCAAAAGTACTTGTAACTCAAAAATAAGTTATAACCAAACTAGAGGTAATGTGGCCTGGAGGGCCACAAAATGATACCCCCCACTCCCCATTGGAGTAGAAGATACCTAATATAATTTGTAACAAAAAAAATTATAATTGCACAATTCCACTGTGTACTGAAAAATCTGAAATTTGCTCAAAAGATCTCGAAAATTAACTAAGTTGTTAAAAAGGAAGTAGATGTTCAGCAGTCTTGAAATCTCTTCTAGCGGTATAGGACATCCTTCTAAACTTGCATACAAAATTTCAAGTTGCAGTGATGAGCAGTAACTGAGAAAACTTACGAAAAGTTTCAACGATTGACAAAAGATCTCGAAAATTAACTAAGTCGGTAAACAGGAAGTAGATGTCCGACAAAACTGAAATCGCTACTTGCAGTATGGGACATGGTTATAAACTTGCATACAAAATTTCAAGTGGCAGTGATTGGTGGTTACTGAGAAAACTGTTACTTAAAGTCTCTACAATTGACAAAAGATCTCGCAAATTAACTATCTCGGTAAACAGGAAGTAGATGTCCGACAAAACTGAAATCGCTACTTGCAGTATGGGACATGGTTATAAACTTGCATACAAAATTTCAGTGGCAGTGATTGGTAGTTTCTGAGAAAACTGTTACAAAAAGTCTCTATAATTGACAAAAGATCTCGCAAATTAACTAACTCGGTAAACAGGAAGTAGATGTCCGACAAAACTGAAATCGCTACTTGCGGTATGGGACATGGTTATAAACTTGCATACAAAATTTCAAGTGGCAGTGATTGGTAGTTTCTTGGAAAACTGTTACGAAAAGTCTCTATAATTGACAAAAGATCTCGCAAATTAACTAAGTCGGTAAACAGGAAGTAGATGTCCGACAAAACTGAAATCGCTACTTGCGGTATGGGACATGGTTATAAACTTGCATACAAAATTTCAAGTGGCAGTGATTGGTAGTTNTTCCATACGACCTCCACAGAGTCAGATTTCGTATGGCAAATAAAGAAGGGTTCTTAAAACTACATGGGGTGTGGAGTTTCTCCACAGCTTTTCTACAATGATTCGCGATCAGACTTTGTATTATGACCCGAATATTTCACTACAACTGTAAAACAGAGAGGGGTAGGAAATTTAGCCTTTCATACAACCCCAAGCGAGTATTCTCTTCTATGTGAAATATAGAAGGGGACTATATGTTGCATGGGACGTGGCATTGCTTCACACAGTGTCGACAATGATTCGCAATTTAGGTTTTCCGTATGCGAAAAAAATGGATAGGGCAGGAAATTTAACTTTTCGAATTATGACCTGGCTACCCTGCATAGACGAGGTTTCAACTATCCACCACTTGGGGACGTGCCCCGAAAGTATGGTTTGACAGAGACCTACATCATTCCATTTTGAGCTTAAAAGAACGTTGTTTACTTAAGAAAGCGCTTCTTTAACACTGATTGCCCTTTCTCGGAAATAGGTCTGATTTATTTCATGGCTTATGAGTAAACCGTATAATTGCAGTGTGAATCCGTAGTGCATATTTTTTCTTGAAAATCCGTAGAAAATACAGAAAATCTGTAGTGGTAAACACCTCTGCTGATGTCCCACAACTTACCCTTTCACCTATCCTTTCATCTTTAGACAATTGTACAACAGCTTTGATGTCTTCATCTGTCAGATTGGCAGCGGCTAATTTGTCATCTTTCTTGGTTATATAATTTGCCTGAATAACTGTGGCAAACACTGGGAATCCATTTTGTGTATTCAAAGACCCATCATAGTTATTATGGTATATTCCTGTCAATTCCTGAAATTCAATTAATAAACACAAGTAAATTGATACCCCTTAAAAACAGTATATGCAGAAATTTTCCTGCGACTTTTTTAAAGATTTCGAAATACTATACAAATTTTTTTCTTAGATATGGAAAATTTCATTGACAGGGATGTAAAGCTGATATAAAATGTTGACTCTCTAGAAGTGCTCTTACTATTAAAATGGATGTGGGAGGGTAGGAAAGGACTTCCAAAATACTGTAAACAAACTTATTTTCATGTTTTGTCCCTTCTGGTCATGTTCGTGGC
>MJUU01019744.1:32596-48374 GCA_002080025.1 Modiolus philippinarum
AATATCATCACAAGGATGTCTTGTATAAATAATTAACTTACAAAACACAAGACGCTCTCAAAAGCCTATATCATTCACTTGGAACATATGGCTTATGGAGACTAGTTCAAACAAGAGCTGTCGCCCAATGGCAGCCAAATATACCCCCCGCTCACGATATGGTAAGTGCAAATTTCAGTTGGTGTGGACACAATACAGGTGTGGAAACAGTACAAGTGTGGACACAATACAAGTATGGACATAATGATATAATCTTCAAGAAAGAACTTTTTCGAAGGGTTCCAATGAAAATACTCTGTCTAAATCAGACAAATATGAAATTCACCTTTTTTTTTTTTAGCCTACTTGACATTTTACACAAAAATCATAAGCATTAGAGAAATTTCATTATTACACTTTGAAAACAACTTTTCAAGAGGATTATCATGAAAAAAGTGTGCCTCTCTAACAGTTTAACTTCACAATATCTATGCTTAAATTTTTTTCTTGGAAAAAAAAAAGATAACTGCAGGAGAAATCAACGAATATCAAAGTCGAATTATCTCCCCTTACTGATTTCAAACAATGATCATATTCCTTCATGCACATCTACATATAGTGTTCTTCCTTTGTGTAAAGTTTCATCAAAATCATTCAAGTGGTTTAAGAGGAGTTGCGCTTACAAGGTAACCCATACATAGGAAATCAACGAAAAGTCCAAGTCAAATTATCTCCCCTTCCTAGTTTCGGACAATAATTATATTCCTTCATACACATCTCCATATAGTGTCCTTCCTTTGTGTAAAGTTCCATTAAAATCTTTCAAGTGGTTTAAGAGGAGTTGCACTTACGAGGTAACTCGTACATAGGGAATCAACGAAAAGTCAAAGTTGAATTATCTCCCCATCCTGGTTTCGGACAATAATTATATTCCTTCATGCACATCTCCATATAGTGTACTTCCTTTGTGTAAAGTTTCATCAAAAATCCTTCACGTGGTTTAAGAGGAGTTGTGCTTACAAGAAGTGTGGACAGACAGACAGACAGACAGACAGACAGACAGGGTGATTCCTCTATACCCCCAAACTTTGTTTGCGGGGGGTATAATAACCTCAATATCAAAGGTTCTCATATTCAAGTATGTTAATAGACCTTGATGTTATTTGGTCTAAAGTTGATCTATGATCTGAGATGCAAACCATTTGGGGTGTAGACCTACTGGTCACCTTTTTTGAAAGGGACCACCATCTTAGGACCAAATTTCAAATTTATTTAACAAAGAAGACTGTTCTTTGAATGAAAAGTTTACAAGAGATGGATCGAAGGACAACTAATGCCGAGTATTGGCAAAACCTCACCAAGGCTATATCCAGGTAAGCTAACAAGTTACAAGAACAAAAATTTACCAATTTATATTATTATGAAAACAAAGGAAACTCCAATATTATGGTGTAAGACCCAATCAGTAACAGTAATTGTAAGGTAAAACACTCAAAACTGATTCAAATTTTAGTGCCCATAAGATACTCTGTAAACTTTTTATACCTCTTCATCTTCAACATCACCTTCAGCAGCCCTCTCTGCTCTACGTCTTTTTCTTGGAGCTTCATCTTCCTCGTCAGAGTCTTCTAAAAAATAGAGCAATGAACTCAAAACCAAAACAATATAAAATGTGCTTCATAAACATGATTTAGCATTTTGCAACTGAAGCATGTAAGCAAAGTAAAGCTACTGTATGGTTATTATATATTATAGGGTATTAATTTTTGTGCTATTTGCGTTAAACGTGGTAAGTGTGAAATTTTACACCACTGTATACAATTATATATCACTGTAAACCTGAATTTTGTAGGAGCATAATGATATTAACTAAAGGTCCATACATATAAAACTCACAAATAAATTCAAAACTGAAAACCAAAAATATTAAGCACTGTACAGTAACACATTTTTTATTTATAGGGTCTGTAAGTCTTGTTTAATTTTGGAACTTCAGGGTACATGAATTGTACCTGGCAGTTGCATTTTGTACAAAAATAAATCACTTTTTTTTACAAATCAAAACAACATTAAATTTCACCAAAAAAATCATCGGTAATTTTCTTTGATGTTGGGTCAACAAGAGCTGTCGCCGAATGGCAACCAGTGATACCCCCACTCACTGAACCCTGATCAATATTTAAGTGTGTGTGGACACAATACAGGTTTTGGACACAATACATAATCCTCAAGAATAAACAGAATGTAGTAAACAACTAATCATATAGAGGTTGTATACCAATTTTGAAATTATTCCTTCTTTTAAAGCTGAGAAAACTGTGACAAAAAATTTATATTTCACTACATTTCGTGACTAAGTTCACATTTATGTTTTGCTTTATTTCCTAACTAAATCCACATATCACAACAGTGTTTTTTATTACCTTTTTGGGACTGAGTCCGGGACCCTTCAAATTGGGACAAGATTGCTACGCGTAGCTATGTCCCCCGCCGCCGCAGAAAAGTCAATAAAGTCCCATTTCTCATGTAAAATTTTGAGAATCAAAATGGCGGCAGGATATGATCAACTGCATTAGGTGGCAAATAGCTAAGCAAAATTTCAGCAAAATCCCTTAACTGGAGTATAACGAGATGTGTCCAGAAAGTCTCCCTATGTTGTAGTATGCATTAAGTCGATAAAGTCCAATAACTCCCTTATAATTTGTTGAATCAAAATGGCGATGTGATATGATCTATTAAATATAAAGACTAACAATCCTGTATAATTAGAATGAATTCGGACTATCAGTTTCTGAGGAGTTGCGTCCACAAGATTTGCCATTGTATAACAATGTGGAAATAATCAAAGTCCCATAACTCCCACAAAATTTGACGAATTAAAATGGCGATGCGATATGATCTAGTACTAGTGGTGACTAACAATCCTGTAAAATTTGAATGAATTCTGACCAGCGGTTTCTGAGGAGTTGCGTCCACAAGATTTGCCATTGCATAACAATGTGGAAATAATCAAAGTCCCATAACTCCAACAAAATTTGACGAACCAAAATGGCGATGCGATATGATCTAGTACATATAGTAACTAACAATCCTACAAAATTTGAACAAAATCCAATACACGGTTTCCGAGGAGTTGCGTCCACAAGATCTCCATTTGTATAGTATTGCTAAAAATCGTCAAAGTCCCATAACTCCTATAAAAATTGACAAATCAAAATGGCGGTGAGATATGATCTAGTACATATAGTGACTAACAATCCTACAAAATTTGAACATAATCCAATACACGGTTTCCGAGGAGTTGCATCCACAAGAAAGTGTGACAGACAGACGGACGGACAGACAGATGGACAGACGGACGGACAGACACACGGACGCAGACCATTACTATGTCCCACCCTCGCGGTGCGGCGGGGGACAAAAATAAATGCGAAACTTTCTCCATTTGGGAAAATAACAAACTAGAAGCTCTCAAGAGCCTGTATGGCTCATCTGGTGACAGGCATAAACTGCAGCCTAAATTACTCATTTTCTAGAAGTTTCAAAGGAGAAAATCTTTGAACGTGTTTTCCCCATAGAGTCCAATGTTAAACAATGGTCCCCGCTGGCGGCCATCTTGGATGCAGTGCAGACTTGTCAGACATAATTTTTTAAGAAGACCATTAAAGGCCTATTGTGACCAAGTTTGATTCCAACTGACCAAGTAGTTTCAGAGAAGAATGTCTTCCCATTGGGTCCAATGTTGAACTGTCCCTGGAATACATGCAGACTTACCAGACACATTCTTCGGTAGGTACTGACTATGGACAGTTGTCACCAAGTATGGTTCCAATTGGGCAAGTAGATTCAGCAGTTTCCAAGGTAATTTAAAGCCCCACTATCCATTACAACCCATTTCAGACCATCATTTTAGAAAAAATTTGGGCAGGGGTTCCCCTTATAATCAGATAATGCATATTGCTGAAATCAAAACATTCCAAGTCCCCGTTTCCATAAAAAAATTTTGGCAGGGGTTCCCCTTTATAATCTAGTTTAAACATATTTCTTATATTGTGTAGAAAACTATGAAGCACAATACGACAATCAAGCTTACATTGTAAGTTATACAGTTGAACTTCAGTCTCTCAAACTTTGGTAGCTGGAACACCACCAATATCTTGATCTGTATTTAAAAGTCTGATCATGTTTAACTATATTTCTTTGTTTGGCTTTTTTGACAAAAACATTCTTGCTAAGGACCACTTTCGACACCAGTTTTGAAGTCAAAACATCATTTTGTAAATGGAGGGCAATGACCATTTTCAACATCAGTTTTGAAGTCACAACATCAATATCTATTTGGAAACCAAATTTCATTGAAATTGGACAATGTTGAATTTTCCCGCCTTTTTTGGCGGCCATTTTGAGAAAGGCATTCGAAGAACAATTTTTGTCGAGCCTTCGACGATAGTCGAAAAAAGCAAGACATAGGTATGGTAATTCCGGCGGCGGCGGCGTCCACAATTGTTTAAGTTTTTTCTAAGGTCTGTTTAACATCAACCACCTGTGCTAGCCTATTGATATTTGGTATGCAGTTACATTAGCATCAGTACAGCTCAGTTTCAGTGGCATTTTATGTCTATGCCCCCGCAGTCATGCTCCACTGACTTCGAAATTTTGAATTGTTTTTTTCAAATGTTTACGATATTTGGTATGCAGTTACATTAGCATCAGTACGGCTCAATTTAAGTGGCGTTTTATGTCTATGCCCCCGCAGTCATGCTCCACTGACTTACAAATTTTGCACTTTTTATCAATGTTTTAAGTTTTTTCTTGTGTCTGTTTACCATCAACCACTCATAGCAGTCCATCGATATTTGATATGCAGTTGCATTAGCATCAGTGCAGATCAGTTTCAATGGCGTAATATGTCTATGCCCCCGCAGTCATGCTCCACTGACTTTGAAACTTTTCACTGTTTATCAAATGTTTAAGTTTTTTCTTGTGTCTGTTTAACATCAACCAATCATAGTAGCCCGTTGATCTTAGGTATGCAGTTGCATTATCATGATTGTGATCAGTTTTGATCAGTGATGCATTTGGTATCATGGCTGCTGCTGAAGATCAATTTGCAAATTAAGGCGATGCATGGGAAAGGCGAGACATATCCTGTGTCCACAGTTTATTAACATCTGTTTTGAAGTTGCCACATCAATACCTATTTGGAAACCAAATTTCATTGAAATCAGACAACGTTGATTTTTCCCGCCTTTCTTGGCGGCCATTTTGAAAATGGCAGTCAAAAATCAATTTTCCACACTGGTTTTGAAGTTGCAACATCAATATCTATTTGGAAACCAAATTTTATTGAAATTGAACAATGTTGAATTTTCCCATCTTTTTTGACGGCCATTTTGAAAATGGCGGTAAAAGAACGATTTTCAACACCACTTTTGAAATCAGCACAGCATAGCAAACATTTTATCAATTTACAGGTGCAAAATATAAGCCACCTTCTAAAATTAATTGGAAAGATTGTCGTAATACCATCCATGACTCACTTAGGACTTATTGTAAAAATTGGGTTAAACGTGAACACGTTGACAAAAAATCTTTGGATTCTTTTTTCAATGCTATCATGAAAATTGTCGATATCCGAATTAAATATTTTGAACAACATTTCCGCTATGACAACATAAATAAACCAACCGTTTCTCGCATCCAAAAGAAACTTAAAGAATTTGGCAAGGAATTCGTTTTTGTACCAGCTGATAAGGCTGCTAATAACATCATTGTAGTTTGTCGTAAACATTATATAGAAGTACTCCAAAAAGAAATTACCAGTTCAAATACTTTTGAATTAACCCAATTAATGGAAAATGAAATTACAAACATACATTTTCTAACAGCTACATCTTTACAGGCTAAACCTGATAGTAAAACAGTTCCAACCATGTACTGGGTTCCTAAACTGTCCAAATGGTATTATTTTTACACCTACTGGAAAAAATAAGTTGTCGAAATCGCCATCTTCATAACTAAATTTTGCGGCAGTTTCTCTCCTTTGTTGTGGTGTGCTTCGAAACATTTCATTAATTTACAAATTGATATTTGTAAGAAGTATAGCATCGACGATTCTTCAATCTCGGTAGTCACAAATACTTCATTCGAACCAAATTGACTTTATTTGAACCAAGATACGCACCTTTTCATTATTTTAATGAAAATAAAGGGCTACGCCGAGCGCAGCATGATACGACCGCAGCGTGTCGAAAACTGAAATTTGAACAAGTGTAAAATAAAATTAATGTGGACACAGTAATTTGCTGGACACAATAAGGACCTTGTCACAGAAATTAACTGGACACAAACTGGTGAAAATGAAAAAAGCTCTTTTAATCCCTTACTACTAGGATATTGTAAGAGCTAAGAAATTCTGTTGACTACCATCAAGAGAAATCCAAAGAATAAAACTCATGTTGAAATCCAATGAAAAATATAAAGATTTCACATGTTTTGAAGTATTGCAATTTGGCCCTTTGAACCATTATAGCTTGGAAACTGAAGAGCAACGTAAAATATACTGCCATATCACTGAAAGCTTAAAAAGAGAACAATCCAAAGATAAAAATCCCATCAAAATCTAATGAAAAATAGACTTCACATATTTCTAATGATTGCAATTTTGACCTCTTTGACCCCTTATAGCTCGGAAACAGTAAGAGCTACCTCAAATCTGTTGACATAACCCTGAAAGCTTACATTGAGAGGAATCCAAAGAAAAAAAATACCATCAAAATCTGACGTAAAATAAAGATTTTACATATTTCTAAAAATAGCAATTTTGGCCCTTTTGACCCCTAATAGCTCGGAAACGGTAAGAGCTACGCCAAATCTGTCATCATACCTCTTAAAGCCTACAATGAGAGGAATCTAAAGAAAAAAAATCCCATTGAAATTGGAAGAAAAATAAAAATTTTAGGAAATCTGCATGTTTGCAATTTTTGCCCCATTGGGCCCCTGGTAGCTTGGAAAAGGAACAGGTTATTAAAAATCTAATGGTGCAGCGCTATGTTAATTTTTCATAAGGAATCCACTGCAAAAAACTGCATCAAAATAAAAAAATTAAATTTTTGAAATTTGCCCCCTTTGGGCCCCATTTATCTCATGAACGGCACATGCCACATGAAATTCGTTGGCATACTACTGATTGGAAATTTCCTCAGGAAGACACTGAAAGAAACCCCATCAAAATATGATGAATAAAAAAGATTCTACAGTCAAATATGTTAAAACATCAAATTTAACCCTTTTTGGCCCCTTTTCCCAAAACGGGTAGGGCCACAATGACCAAAACTAAGCCAAGCCTTCCTTTTGTGCCAAGGAACATTGTGTTAAAATTTCATAAGGATTGGTCAACTGAAACTAAAGTTATTGACCCAAAACAAAAGTGTCTACAGACAACGACGACAACGACAACGACGACGACGACAATGACAGCACCATACCATTATACGACCGCAAAAATTTTTGCGGTCGTATAAAAAGTGAGCTGCAATCAGTATTTATTTATCATCAGTTGTTTCTATTATAAGTCTTTAGCAGATTTTGATGGCTGAAGAATAACATTTCGGGAGAAAAGGTTTCAAATGCATGGCAAAGCGGTAGATGCAATGAGTGGGTAAAATTTAGAAATAACTAAAGACCGAAGTTACTATAATCTATAAAATCAAACCTCATTCATTTTTGACCATTTTTAATTGCTGAAATTATAAATAAATAACATGCACAACAGATTCAAATCTTCTCTTTGTATGTTACACGCGGTTTATGAAATACGCATTATCTTTAGAGATGGTGTTTCCCATTTGCTTTATTTTTTTTAATAGACTATGATTTGGAAATATAGAGTAAATGTTGACAAAACATCAATTTATAACCGTTAGTACTTGCTTTATACCACAAAGTATAGCAATATATATATGTTAAACACGTCAGTTAAAAATTAAATTCTCAACACTAGTTGTGTGGACCTGTAGTCACTGAAGGGTTTAATTTGGGATAAAATACGATTGGTCACATGTCTTTTGTATGCTTTAATCCGGGGCTTTAATGCGAAGCATTTTTCAGAAAAATAGCACCATGTATTCAAGTTACAATGAAATTAAATGCACGTGAGACAAGTCTCTACAAATACAAACTCTGCATTTATAGAACACAGTGAAAGAGCCGAAAAATACAAGTATGTGAAACGTACTATGAGATAGGAGTGTGCTCTTTGTTGAAGGCCTCGTGGTGACTTCAAGATGAAGAACAACAATGAAAGCCTTGTTCCATTAGCTTAATCTTACCAGGTATTTATAAAGGGATTTTGTTCCATCTAAATTTACTCCATATTCCTTTAATTGTTTTCATTGATGTAAGGGTATGCTTCCTGTCTAAATAAAGTGAGAATTTCAGTTTTTCATCCTAAGGTTAAGTGGTTCCGCTTTAGTTTTCACATGAAGTAGGCATTAAAAAATCAATGGGTTTGCTACTTGTTCATCTCAATGGGTTTTATCAGTTTAACAAAACATTTCACGAATTCAACAATACTTAATATCTCAACATTTAGAAAACTCGATGTGTTTTGCTATTTTTGCTACGTTATATATTGTTGTGTGGTAGTTGCCATCTTATCAGAAATAACTACATAATTGTTGACTCGTATATTTCCTTTCTTTTCATTTGCTAATTCAGGAACTATTATACATTTTTTTGTAATTAAGATCTCTGACTATCCTCAGTTTCCCTCGGTTTTTCACTTTTGCTCTCCAGACATTTTTTTTCAAAATGCAAGTACCGATTCCACACGAGTACACAGTATGCAGTATGGCCGTGCTTTTTAAGTGATGTCCACGGGAATCAAATGTGTAAACAATCTAGCAGTGTGGAAGCTTGTAAAAGTGATTTGAATTAAATTTTCTACATGTTCAATATAATCAAACATTTTGACCTTTTGATATATTCCAGTACATAAAACAAACTTCATTATTTCCACAGTTGAAGGTTTAGATCTACAATACAAATGCCTGGTTATAACAACAATTTTATAGTAAATGCTCTCGACAATGTGCAAAATACATTTCGAGTTACTGATGTCCTCTATGTCGTTTCAACAAGGACACGAATTAACAGAAATAATGTTTATCGTGTGGAGATCGGAATTTTGAAACGATACACCACATCTAATTTTGTTATTAATTCATTTGAGTTTTATTTTCTAGGCCCATAATGATGTTCAGTCTCATCTTTTTAATTCACTTCTTTAAAATTGACAAAGAAGAAGCTGTATTCAAATTGCTATAACTAGAGAGTGAGCCTGTATCGCTCATCTGATGATGTTTATCCCAAAGAGTCTAATGTTAAGGATCGTTAAACCGTGCTAGCGGCCACGTTTTTGTCAAATTAGAAAATGTGCAATCTTTGTGTGATCCTTCTCTACATCACTAAAAGCAGATGATGAAAATGATGTTCCACACCAGCCTCCATGTTTTGGTCGCATTGAACAATCTTTGTACCTCCCATGCATTATTCCTGTAGAGTTTGGTTGAATTTTCTTCAGTGGTTTCAAAGGAGAAGATAAAAATGTGAAAAGCTAACGACGACCTTCGGCTGACGGACGACAGACACCAAGTGATGGCAATATCTCACACTGACACTTAAGAGTCAGGTGAGCTGAAAATGCAAAAGATATTATTTTCATTCTGTAATGGATATACACTGCTGTTTTTTAATTGCTTATGGATACAAAAACATATTTAGGAGCGTCAACTTGTTATTTGTTAAGAAAAATGTAGTTTTCTGTGCTCCCTTTACCCGTTTCTTAACAAATAATTCAAGATTTGGACAGGGAAACCATTAACAATGATGTAACTGTTCCAAAAATGGAGTGCGGAAATCAAAATTTCACCTAGAATAGTTGTATGCTTACCGCAAAAATCGTAATTAAAAAGTCGTAAAATGGAGTGTGGCATGATCCACATATAAAACTTGAATCGTCTAAAAGGTTTCCTTAAACAATGAAAAACAGATGGACCTATGGGAATAAAAAGTTCAGGCACTATTTTTCGTCACGGGCGCATTAAGTAAAAAATTATAAATAAATCAGTCAAATTTGAATGGTTGTTTCATAAAATGTTTGGACTGGTGCAGTTGTATTGACATTAGAGAAAATACATTCGATACTAAAGCAGCACGCGGTAAAACAAAACAAACAAGCTGCCTTCTTATTTTTGTGCAGTCACCATAAAAGTTGCAATACGAATACAAGTAAGTTCAAAAAGGCCCCTAGCTTCAATTAACAACAGAATGTAAAGCATCAAGAACTTCTGAATCAGTTTATTTTACAGATATTTACAGACATTGAAATATTGCTAGCATGGTCTTCTTGCAAGCACTTTCATTCAATAATCGACAAGTTGCTTGTATCTTTCCTATTTTTTTTTTTAACATACATTTCAATAAATAAATACGACAACTTAACCGCGTTAAACCAAGATATTTGCGAACGTTGTTGGAAACAAACAGAAACAAGAAAGATGTTCATCAAAGAATCTGAATTTTATTTCACGTCTATAAACTATATTTTTTTAATGGAAACATACAATATAGAAAAAATATAAAAAATATTACACATATTACTCAAATATTTATCAATTGTTTACATTTTTTGTTATCTGTTTTATCTATTTTCTTCTTCCAACAATTGACCTCCGTTCGTTTCGAACTAATAAACGATGCACTTTCAATCCTCTTGATCGGCACGGAAGTTACAGGAAAAAGAAAATAAATGAATTCAGAAATAATTAAAAAATATAAATAAAATACAAAACAAAACAAAAAAACCAAAAAACATTCGATAACATACACGTAATAAAATCTACTATTTTCAACGGTATGTGTTCTTAATTTTCCTTGCAACGATATATTCATTGCGCTTATTTTCTATAAATTTGTTTCATCATATAGATTGCAAACGCGTCTTCTTTGTACTATTTGTTATTTACAGTCTTTCTGTACAAAACAATGAATTATAACAATTTGTCAACGTTAACGTAGCCACATAAAAACGCGGGCACTTCGCAACGTTTCAATTAACTTTTTATCCCTAATTATGACGTTTACGGAAAAAACGTCGCATGTGACGTGCAAAGAATTTGGAAACATCGCATCTAAAGGGTTAAAGAACCGAAAATTGAACCGAACAAAAAAATCGCGGTTCATCGAAACTTCGGTGAATTGTTACCCCCCTAGTATTTATCACTATGAATTATATATCAAATTAAAGGGATCAAAATATACAATGATTTAAAAACATAAAAAATATTTTAAGAAAATATAATCAGAGACATGTGTCTCTGATATCATGCAATAAAGATAAAATCATAATAAAAANTGGTCCAGTGGTTTCTGAGGAGATAGCAAATATGTGAAAGTTTACGGACGGACGACGGACGACGACGGACGCCAAGTGATGGCAAAAGCTCACATGGCCTTTAGGCCAGGTGAGCTAAAAATGTGAATGCCGACAATAATAACCTTAAAGCTACATGCCAATTTTGGATTGTATTTCAAGCACCGTGAATAACATACCTCGAAATATTGTTTTGTATCTTTCATTGCACTCGAAAAGAAAAATTGCGATTAATTTGAGCAATTGGCCCTATAAAGCCTTTACACATCAGCCAAAAATGCATTATATACACGATTTGTATTTTCATACAAAGTGGCACAAGTATACGTTGAAATACTGTCGTAAATAACAAGTTGATTTTTGTCAATAAAAACACGAATTACACGCTATCCGATTACAATTAGTCTGAAAAAAATGCACTTGTGTAATCAAAACTCTCAGTCGTCGATTAAATTCCAAGGTTGAGTGACAGACGCGTTGGTCTTTCCACGGTAGAAATGCCTTATTCCATATGTTGGAGTAAGATATACATGTATATCATTTTATTGCGATGATGTTACACACAACTGATTAACTGATGAATGTACAGCAATATCTGTTACACACGACCGATTAACTGATGAATATAATATATACACGTGGTATGATTAGAACTATTTTATTATTTATCCGCATTGATTATTATGCTTCCGCGGCTTCATAGCATTATCTACCAATATAGTCCCAAATGGTGGAGTGAAATATACAATAATACAACATTTTAATTGTGGTAATTTTGATACTGTATTAGAAAATATAATCTGTTTGTTTGTAATTTTTGCATTCAAGAGTGTGTATGCAAGAAATCCATGAATTCTAAGAATGAATATATTGGGTGTTATTTAACCTGGTGGATTTCTGGCCCTCATCGTCCTATACGACAGCATAAGCCGCAGAATTTCTTCTGCGCCTAAAAATTATAAAATGCTTCTATGGAATGTTTTAAGTAATTCTTGGAACTGAAAATTCACTGAAATGATATGTGAATATTGATTTTCTCTGAAGCTATTTTTTGTTCGATTTTTATTATGTTTTTATTCAGTTATTTATAGCATGCTATATATATATGTAGTCACTCACAAAGATTAACCCTGATCAAACAAAACCAAATTACGCAATATTTTAAGGCTGATGTACATGTAAATTATTTAATAAGTGACAAATTAATATGATCTTTTAACAACTTTTGAGTTCTGACAGTCGCATAATACACGATGTTCATACGAATTATATGTTATTTTTACCTACGCATAAGGTTATATTTTTTGAAAATATCCTCTCGATCTTCTGACTATTTGAAATATGAAAAGCAAGCTTTTCCAAAATGATAAACTGCACTTAGAGATAATTACTTCGTATACACAATAGATAAATATTGACAAGTACAATTAACAACAGCAGGTGAAGTAAACCTCTGTTTATCACTTTCCCAGACATCTGCGGTGAATGTGGGGTTTGTTATCAGACATTCACCAAGTTTCACCCACAATTCACCGACGTCGGATTTGAGTGATTTTTAACTGAATGCCTCTGTTTGTACTGTAGATACACTGGTAATGATTCAGGCCAAGTTTGTACTGTAGATACACTGGTAATGATTCAGGCCAAGTTTGGTTAAAATTGGCCCTATGGATTAAGAGAAGATTATTGAAAAAGCTTAAGGTGGACAGATGACAAATGCCAAGTGATGACAATAACCCACAAGGCCTATTAGGCCAGGTGACTAAAAAGTTAGGGTTTTTGTGTTGATGAAACTTTCCTCAGTGGTATGGTGTAAAAGCCATTTATTCAACAAACACCACAGAAAAAGAAGTTATGCATTTCAACATACCATACATTAAACCTCTTCTCATTCGACCAGCATAACGACCTTCTTCTCTTTCTCTTTGACGTATCTCTCTTTCTGCTGCAGCACGCTGTGTTTCTGATATGTCAGAGTAATCATCCTCATCCATGCCATCCTGATCGTAAACATCTAATGCAGGAATAGCACGATAATCTCTGCAATTAACAAATTAATGTTAAATAACACAGATTTGGGAATAACAAATACATTTAGTCTAAACGAATCCAAAAGTTCAATAATTTTTACAAGATTTTCGGACTTGTTCACTGTGAGGTGTTTCTATGTAACTGAAAGTAACATAGCCATAAAAGAAATTTTCTTTTGTACAATAATTCATTATAATTACTTTAAAAAAGCTAAAGAAATTTACGCTGTGTAATTCCTGTACTTAGATTTTGAAAATAAAATACAATTATAAAGCTATTGTTACTACGACATTACTGTTCTAAGTTGTCTCCAAACAGTTCTTCTCCATCCTCTTCCTCTTCCACGACAGCATTTTGATCCATTTCACTCTCATCTTCAAAAGGAGGCAAATCTCTACCAGGACTTGATGTCAAAGGATCTCCACGACTACTTCTTCTCCCCCTTGAACCTCTAGAAGGACTAGTTGCTGTAGAAAAGGGGTCTGAGGAAGTTTCTTCCTGTATTTGAAACAATAAATATTTTAAAGTGGACATAAATAAGTAAAAAAAAAAGAAATATTTTTAATGAAGGCTGTATTGATTCTGCAATTCATTTACATCTTGTCTTCTGGCTAAAATGCATCGATTGATATTAGACTAATGATATGTAAATTTACAATCAAATTTGGGGTTCCGATGAACAATGATAATGAAATTTCTACAACTGTAAAAATAGTAATGGTGCGTTACATGATTCCACGCCACGTTTCACAAAATGTGCAAGTTAAAAGGGGCATAACTCCAGAACTATGTGTACCACTGAATCTAAAATTGTACTTGGCATGTGTTTAGTAGTAAACAATTTACATACCAAGTTTGAAGACCTTGTGTTATTTCGTTCACAAGTCATCAGTCGGAAACCCTAAAATTCGCAAAATTTCAAAGTTTCAAGGGGCGTAACTCCAGACCCCCTTGGAACTCTGAACCCAAAATCAAACCTACCTGAGTTTTCTGGTAAACAACTTACATACCAAGTTTGAAGACCTTGTGTTATCATTCACAAGTAATCAGTCGGAAACCCTAAAATTTGCAAAATTTCAAAGTTTCAAGGGGCATAACTCCAGAACCCCTTGGACCTCTGAACCCAAAATCGAATTTGGCCCGAGTTTTGTGGTTAACAACTTACATCATTTTGTACATACCAAGTTTTAAGACCCTGTGTTATTTCTTTCACAAGTAATCAGTCGGAAACCCTAAAATTCGCAAAATTTCAAAGTTTCAAGGGGCGTTACTCCAGAACCCCTTGGACCTCTGAACCCAAAATCGAACTTGACCTGAGTGTTGTGGTAAACAACTTGGATACCAAGTTTGAAGACCTTGTGTTATTTCGTTCACATATTAACAGGGGACGGACGGACGGACACACGACTGAGGGTATCATATAATACCTCGCCACTTCGTGTGGCGGGGCATAAAAACTAACTTGTCAATCATTGAATTCTAATTTGTCAATAATTGAATTCTGAGAAATGGACAGTTAATTGCCATGCATAGGTTTATTAACCTTGACAGTAATACATGCACATGTACATCTCACAGTGTTGAGAGTAAAGATTGGGAGTCATCAGGGATTTAGCTAGGATTTTGAGACCATTAGTCACTTTTGCGTATAAATTTCGCAGTGCAATGTGTTGTATGAGATACTAATTTTATGATTTATAATTTTTCTGTATTTGGTTGTATTTAAATATGCACATCCTTGTTCCAGATTTATAATGCTCTATCTGGTTCCTATTACATTTACAGAGGTGTAGATTTACAGAAGTTCTACTATGTATTTGAAATTAATTTATTCATTTATTAGTAGTGGCATCATACCTCTTCAAAAGATTGAAAGAGGTGAAGTTTGTTTAATTGACTACAATCAGGTAAACTTTTTGTAACTTATTACACATAAAACTTTCTATAAATCTGTATTATAAAAGAAATTATTTTGCAAAATATCAAACAAATGTTGTTTATAAACACTTTTTAAGCTTTAATAGTGATAAAATATGAATTTTCTGTTATAATTACCAGAGCAAATATCAGCATAGGTTCAATTCTAAAACTAGAGGCTCAGAGACTGAGCCTGTATCGCTCACCTGGCAAAATGCTTCTACGTCATACATGACTAAAAAAGATGTTTCCTTACCAATGGGGGCAAATGTTTAGCTATGTTCTTCATTAGCAACCATGTTTTTTGTCTGATCCTATTGAAATGAATAATTTTTGCAAAGGACCTTCTATACATTTCAGAGATGATGATTATAAGGATGGTTATCTCATTCCTGGCTCCAATGTTGAACTATGTTC
>MJUU01019745.1:0-11585 GCA_002080025.1 Modiolus philippinarum
TGATATTGATATCATTAGGTGGCGTTGTATCATTAGCGGTTGCTACATGGAGTATTTCAAAGCCCTATCATCAGCTGTTTTTTTTTTATTTTGGCTTTCCATTTAGATTATTTTCTTTCAATTTGTATAAATCTTTCGGTTTATTTTTTTTTCGAATGAAAATGAATGGATATGGAGCAAATGTACATTAGACAAATTCTCTACAAACATGTCGTAGAAATAATCACCGAACAACGTTTTCATTGTTGTTCGTCATTTTGAAGTCAACATGAAGCCTTCAAGAATGAGCTTTGCTCAAATATCATAACAAGTTCATTACGGCCCCTAGCACCGTTTGAGCGCAATTCATTATTTATTGTCAAACAACCCCACATCCATGTTTTTAAGCCAATGAATTGCAGGATCGTCAACGAATATGAACTTAAGTGAAGTGCCCTTTTAATCGCTGCCATCTGTTGCCCATCAAATGCACCAGTGTACTAAGTTGATGGACAGATACACAATAGACGAACAGGGGGCGCGCTACTTGGCAGTATAAACTAGTGAAATTGGGACACTATAAAGAGGCGTCCAAAATAGTCTTTGAAAATTACAAATAATAATAATAAGAAAAAGAAAAACACAGTAAAACAACAAGTCTTCCCAAACTGCATTTGGAAGACTTAATAATGATGATGATAAATGCCAAAATTTGAACAAATTTGAACAAATTTGAACAAAATGTCTATTTTTATAGCGGAGGAGACATTCTTTATCGAAGTGGTCATTATCAGAAACTAAAATTACAGTAAATTTTATATTTATTTATTCAATAAGCTAAAATTAAAACTTATAACATAATACCTTCCGGAGCACCTGATGATACTTCAGTTTTTTGTAGGGGTTCACTCTGCTATTGCTTTGGTTTTGTGGTATTCTTGTTCATTTTTGTTTATTTGTTTTGTCTTTGTCAAGCTGCCTCATTTCGTGTTGGATATGAGTTACCGTGATTTTGGATTTTGGATTTTGAAATTCCCCCTTTGATACTTTTTCCTTCGGTATTCGTTTGCCGATATATAATACACTGATTGGCCAATTACATGTAGTTGACGACGATGTGTTCCATTACTAAATGAAGGCACTTTCCCCCGAAACATGAACAAATTATGATATTTTAACCTGCAGATTAGGAATTAAACAAAGCAAGCTACGATGGTTTTTTGATTGTTATATACAAAGTATTTCGATTAAAGTGCGGTTTTATTTGAATCATACAAAATACATGTATTGACAAAAATCCATCGAACAAACTACACTGTAAAGTAATGTATTGAACTTTCTTTTAGCCCCCTAAAACAACATACTACAGTAAACGGCTAAAGGATGTTCGCTGGTCATGTTTATGTATTTCTGTCAGATTTTCGGATTTCTCTGGTTTTATCCATTTAAAAGCCTTAAAACGTTTTGCCTGGTGACCCCCCAATTTTTTACATTATTTCATTTTATACATCTTTTAAAGCATTCTGACAAAATTTTATTAAATTGGTGTTATTTTGTCACATTCATTATTGGATAAACATTGCTCATATTAAACCTATGAAAAATACAGAGGAGTTCAGTTTCCCGCCATTTATTGAAACACTTGTATCTCAAAAATTACATCGGTAACTTGTCAATTTATTTAGCCTTAATAACTTCTTTTTCAATTTTCTAACCAAAAATCACATTTAATTGAAATCCTTGTTATTTTAAAATTGATCAGCGAACATCCTTAAGAAGAAACTTCTACATGTTGAGTTTAAAATTGAAATTCTAACAAAACATCTAGGGAGTTGAGACCCGTAAATTGAATTTTTAAAAATGACATGAAAATGGCATTGCTGACATATGCCTACAATTATTAAATGTAAATCGGTATGTATTGTGAAAATAGTCTCAATAACAAACCGTCTTGAACTTACTATGAGGTATGAGCAAAGCTGATTGTTGAAGGCCTCACGGTGACTTCAAGATGAAGAACAACAATAAAAGCGTTGTTCCTTTGCTTGTTTTTACCATGTATTTGTGGAGACTTTGTCTCATGTACATTTACTCCATATCCTTTCATTCACCATCAATAACAAACACGAGCACACTTTTGAAAAATAAATCCTCTGCTTATATAAACGTTTACAACCTCCGTAGCTAGTGTTGCTTTCGATACTAATCCAGCAAATGGAACAACTCTTCTCTTGATGTTTCCCATCTTGAGGTCATCACGATGCATTAGTCTTGGAAACGGCATATTGTTGTTTTACTTTTCATTGTCATCATACAATACGGGACTTCTGAGTCATGTTGAAACCGGAATACATTTCTGATATTAAACGACAAAAATCAATACATCAATACATTGAGATGGAATCACTAATTAATGAACACTGTTTAGGGGTGGTTTATATTCAATCTGTTGTAGGGTTAATTGTTTTTGTCAATTAAAATTTAGTTAAAGACTTGTCATGTAAGAACAAATAAATATTTTGTTTTTATGTGGTATATATTTATTTCAATAGGTCAAGAATCCAATCACTCCGTCTCACTGGTATCTGAGGAGATCGTTTCCGCCTTCAATTACACGAGAGTTCCTATCTCGAAATTCCCGTATGAACTATTCCATTCAATTCATGAAAGAAGGGATTGGAATAGGGCACGTCAAACGATTCAAATTTGAAACAAATATTGATTAAAAATAATTTATATTAAAAACGAACAAATACACATGCAATAGTTTACTATTTATATTAAATATTTTTATAAATGATATTGGAAACGACTTTTAAAATACTGACAATTTTACGTTAAAACTTATAGATTTTCAGATAGGTGGCCTTCTTTTTGGTGATGATTTATTGACACTATCTGAATCTAAAGAAGGTTTACAAAATAGTTAAAATTATCTTGAAAAGTACTGTGACAAATGGCAATTGACTTTGAATATAATAAAGACAAAAACTATGGTTTTTAAACATTCAAATACTAAAACAATAAAATCATTTGTCAAATATAAAAAAAACAACCCCGCCGCAGCAGGTTTGCGCCTGTCCTAAGTCAGGAAATTTATTAAGCCATTGTGTGTCTTGCCTATTTCACTTTATGTCTATGGGAGTCTAGGATGATGTTTATTTCGCTGAACTTGATTACTCTTTATTTAGGGGCCAACTCCGACCTGCCGTTGGGTGTGGGGTTTCCTCACCGTTCATTGAAGATCTTATGGTGGCTTTGAGTTGTTATTACTCCCCTTTAGGTCGTTGTTTCTTTGACACATTCCCCGTTTCCCTTCTTTTTCCTAAGATTTACAAAATGTTTCACAATATACTTTTCTAGGAGTAAAAAAATCAAGGTTAAATCAAATAGAAAGTTAAACCATAGTTCAGAGGAACTGGTAAAAAAGGCAAAATAGTTTTATTTGGAATTAAATCTTATACTGGTTCCTTGAACAATTTACCTGTAAATCTTGCATGCAGTTTATTTGACATAATGGTACCACCTATAGCAACTTATAATGCAGAGGTTACATTTACATGTATATCTGACCTTTCAAAGAGCTCAACAGCGTTCTAATATCACCGGAAAAGAGTCTGATTTTCTCAAATTTACAGATAAAACTTGTTTGGAAAAACTCAATTTATCTATTTGTAAATTTATTTTAGGAACTCGTAAAACCTCTTCTAATTTAGCAGTAGATATCCATTGGAACTAAAAATTAAAATTTAAAGTTTATTATTATTTATTAGATTTCTAAATTCTGATGTCAACTCCTTGTTACATGAATAATTCTTATTAACAAAAAAGATAACGGGATGTTTTACTTGGTACACATATATTAAAGATATTGCAAAGGAGTAGATAATTTAGAAGGTGTAAACAGTAAAAGTCAGATAGTGTCAATGAACAAAAACATGAAAATACAATTTTTAAATTATATTCAAAAGGGCTAAAGAACAAAAATAGATAATACTAGCACACTTTTTTATATAAAAATTTCAAACAAAATTAGAAAAAGGAAATTTACTTAAATTCACACAATTTGAAAAAAAAGAAGGCAAATTGTAAAATTAAGAATAAGTAATCATAATTTGTTAATAGAAAAAGGTTTATACTTAAAGATACCTAGAGAAAATAGACGATGCCAGTTTTGCAATATTTTGGATGATGAATTACACTTTTTGTTATACTGTAAGAAAAATTTTACTTTCCGATCAGATCTTTTCAATGTAACTATATCTGAAGATGCTAAAAATTTTAACACTTTCAATGAAAATGAGAAAATTAATTCTTTGCTTTGCCCATCAACACCAAAGCAAATAGAAAAATAGTGTTCTCTATAAATGGTCATTAGAAATGAGGACTCGTGACTCTTATTTTTTTAAATGCTTGTTTTAGTTTTATTTGTAGATGACAGAAGCTATGTTTATATGACAATAAAATATTTGATTTGATTCGATTAAAAAAAGAATTAAAAAATATGTTAAAAACTTATTTTGTTATTTGAACATAAAACATTTTTTTAACTCAATATTTTTTTTGTTTGGAATATTGAAACGTTTGATGTGACATATTGGAGGGGTTTTATGTTTTTTTTCCCTAATGAGAAAGCCAGGAAGCAATTTATATTATTCTACTCGCAGATAGAAAGTCTTGTCCGTTAGAAACGATTTTTTGTCTAAATTAACTCCACAGAAAGAGAACACTATAATTATAAAAATGATAAAATATCACATGTTCTTCTGTCAGAAGTAACAGTTTTTGACCCCAATAATCATCTTCATTTTAAGATTTAAAAACAAAAGATCCAAAGGAAGATTCAGTGCAAAAATTCCTGTAATTAAATTTGATAACTAGAAGTTTTATTCAAATTTTTAGGTGTGTTTTAAATGCTGTACATTTTTTATCATATATATCCCACACGTGTTTGATATTTGTAATATCCATAAAAGAAAAAAAAATAATGTTATGTTTGTTTAAGTTTGGCATATAAGTACATTTACCATTTTAGCACATGTAGCAACATTTTCAAATTCAGACCACGGCTATACAAGATGTCGAGAAGGTATACATTTTACAATATTTTAGCAGCTTCTAATTGCCTTTGACCGATCCCATATGTTATATTACAAAAAGTTACAATTGGTTTTAACAGATGATTTTTATTGATATGTGAACGAGTTTCAAAACAAATGTAATATTTTTATCTATGTATAACCAAGGAAAGTTTAAAAAGCTTTTTTGACTATATTAGGTATTCGGACAATAACAAGGACAAATCGTATCACAAATATTACGAACGAAGACGAAACTCAAAGATATACAAGACAAAACAAAAAACTAAAGCACTGACAGTGTGAACGAGTAATGTCACCGGGTGTTCCGGAAGGGTAAGAATAATCTGCCCTATGCGTGGCACCCGTCACACAGCTAATGAAAAGTCTGGTTTTGTCATTCTCGGTGTATACATGTATCAGTCCAGTAAGAAAATTTGCATATACTGTTCTCATCTGTGAAACCCCCGAGGGAACCCCGGGGTATAGAAATAGGACCTAGTATCTCCGGCTTGCGGGGTATGACCCCTCCTAAACGGGGCTAACCCCGAGGGAACCCCGAAATATAGGTTGTGCGGGCTGAATAAATACATAACCAACCCATCTTTCGGATGGGATGTTAACTCAGGTCTACGTGTTTGAAAAAAATGCCACGCTTCCTGCACGTTAAAGAACCCTTGTAGCAAGCTTTTTTGAGTGACACGTAGAAGATCGGCTACAAGGCTAAATTCCCTACACCTTTCGTTTTCTCCCTACTTTTCCAGTGGCAGTCAGAATTCCCCGTCCCATGACCCTTTCATACCAAAAGTGATTATTTATTAACAAACTTGTTCTCGTCTTGATATAGCTGAAATATTGCTCAGTAGACGTTAAACAATATTCAATCAATCAATCAGTCGCATCTGTAAAAAAGAGACATTTGAAATAAGACGTCAATTTATGGTGATGACTGTAAAATTTATGTAGTAACAGTTGCAACAGTCATTGAACATGTCCTTTTTGCAATTTATGGTGATGACTGTAAAATTTATGTAGAAACAGTTACAACAGTCATTGAACATGTCCTTTTTGCCAAAGTTTTTGAGACAGTATTTTTTGTAATGTTGACAAAATCACTGTATAAGCTACAGGAACGACGATAACAAATGCTTTGTGAAATTTGGATGCCCTGTTGCGGGGATTGAGTTATATTACTGTTCACAAAACCACTATTGTCGTAAAATTTTGTTTTCAGGCGTCCAAAGTTGTCAAAAAGATTCAATTATAATTACCTATCTAGCAATAACTGGAACATTATGGAATGCAAGGACGAGTTGCATAATTAAATAAAAAAGAGTATATAGCAGTAAATGGAAATATCCCTAACCCCGAAAGAATCTCAAAACAGGGATACATATATATTACACAAATAAAACAACAAGGAAAAATAAATCCCAGGTTTACATATACCACCAAAAATGAAAAATAAATCGAAGTGTAAACCTTATATAATAAAACAAAGGTAAAGTGGTGTTGAAACACTGGTTAAACTTCTCTTTATTCGAAACGAAGGTGTGAATCATGTATTCCACATAGATATTTTATACTTATTAATTGTACACAAAGTTTTATCTGTACATGTTTGTTTGGCATTTGCAATCATTCTGTTTAAGGAACCAACACATCATAATAAAATTCTAAACAAATCATTATCTTTTTTTAAGAAAATACAACAAAAATAACAAAGTTGCTAAAAAAAGAAAACAGTAAATTTCGATACGCTGTTCCCGTGTTTCAAGGAGTAGCCTCAGTCTCATCAGCAGCATTAGAATCAAATTACATGGAAAACATTACATTATGGGACTATTCGAGAGCATCAATTACTTATGTGATGGACAAAATGTAGTTTATTGACGACGTGTAAATGAGGAAGTAACCGTGAAGATTGACGCTCTCGAATGTCTAAGTAATATAGTTATTGCAATTTTAATACAATTATAATTTTAAGCCGTATTTATTTTGTCTATATTGTTCTTTAATATAGACAAGATACCAGATAAGACAGGAACGAATTCTGCACAGGCTACAGAGATGTTTTTCAGAGTCAGTTTTAACCAATCAAATTCTATGTTGCATAACTGTACATGTAGCATTAGAATGTTATCTGAAAATTTTACAGACTAATTTTAAAGATATTCACATTTTATATCGCTAATTTGCTTGAATTTCAATTGTTCTCGGGTGACGATAATTCTAATGTCACTGCACTGCGCTAATATGAACATATTATCGTCAATCCCTATGGAACGTTAGCAACAGCGTATTAATACGACGTCGCGTGACGTTTCGTGAAAGAAATAATCCAAAAAAAAAAGTAAGCACTATATTTAACCAAAAATTACATATTTAAACTAAAAAATATTTCTGTAGCAAAAGAAACATATATAACGTATATATTAATAACAGAATTAGCGATAAAAACACTATTACTAATTCGTTTTGCTCGGATGAATTTCTCAGCTAGTATTGCATCTCGCGCTATCGCACTCGATGCAATACAAGCAGAGAATCCAATACTCACAAAACAAAAAAAAAAGTAATAGTATATAAGTATAATCTACCTGATCTGCGTTGCATGATCTTTGAATACCGTTAGTTTTTCGAAATTCCCTAATTTGCTGACGATTACTGTTTTAAATGTGTTACAGAAGTATAGGGTAATTTAATATCAAATCAACTGCACTACTCTTCACATAAGAAGTCGACGCGACGTTTATACTTAATGCATACAAAACCACTCTTGAAATGCACTTTCAGATAAAACTATTTGTCTCTTTTTAATTGTTTACCCACAGTTAATTGTGGTCTTTCGCACCAAACGGTAAACTTTTAGATTGGTTGTACTTTAATCTTTCTTGCACAAATACTTTGTCGGTGTTTTGTAGTTATTTTTATAAATTTTGAAGTCAATTGACCAAAATTATCAATGATTTAAAATTTTTATTTCTACCATGCGAAACATCTATATATTTTTTTAACTTACAGTATTATGGTGCAAGTTTGGAAAGAAGAAGACGTGACGAATTCAGTGATTGAATATATATTACTAAATCGAAAGTTCTTCATAACCGCAATATAAATACACCGGCAATCGAATACCAAAGCAAGAACGAGGAAAGGAGGAATTCTAAAATCATAAATCCAAAATCACGGCAATTCACATCTAACACGAATTTAGACAGTATGACAAAGACAAAAATTCAGCAAGAATGCCACATGTCTAAAGCACTAGCTGTGTGAACCCCTACAAAAACTGAGGTATCATCAGGTGCTCCGGAAGGGTAAGCATAATCTGCTCCAATTGTTGATTTTTTTATACTTACGATTGGCCTAACAGTTGCTGTACATGTATCTCAATATGTACCAATATTAAAAAGCATGTTTTGTATCTCAATATTTATAATATTAATAAAGAATGTAACCAAAAAAAAAACTTATCTTTATTTTTTTTTAAGAAAAAGTTTCTTGTCAGTAATGATTTGCGATCGAGGATGGCATTTCAAAACCTTACATGCCTTCTATGCAGATTGAATACAAAGGAAGGAAAAAGCTGAGAGAAAACAAAAAGCGCAAGGGTAAGTAACGCCAATGTGAAGTTCAGAACAAAGATTTAAAAGGATAATACAGATTTTCAAAAGTAACCTCAGCATTTTCGATGACATTTTTAAATATTCTAAGAAATGTCCATCCACTTCTGATATTATTTCATGTACAAAGATTTGTTTTGTTGTCATTATTACAGATATAAAAATTAAATAATTTCTTAATCCTATATGTAATATATTGTTTTCTATCAGCTTCAATACATCTTTTGTAGTTTTGTAATGTTTAAATAAAAAAATACCGAAGTAACTGTGAATTTAATTTCTGCATATGGCCATTTCGACAACTTATGTCACTTCAGTGCAGATCAAATCAAAACCTTTGGCAATATGTGTAACAGCTGATAGAGAACATATTACCAATAGGTTCTGAAAAGAAGAAAAACAAAAAACAGAACCAGCTATAAGGACATAACTATGCAAACAGATGATATGCCTTAGTATTAAATATAATTTTCTTTAATTAATATATTGCAAATTTCCAGATAAAATCGGATTTCGGGCCAGTTTCGTCTTGTTCCATCAGTGATTTTACTGGCATGTGTCAAACTGCATTTATCATGTTTATCTGTTATTTTGTCAAAAGATTTAAAAAAATAAAAATCAACAAAAGGATACTAAAGCAGGATGTCGAAGGAGAATTCTACAAAACACATGCATATAAATACAATTAGAACACAAAGACATGAAAGCAAACATTTTTTTTTAGATTTGTAGTTCGCTCAATTGACAAGCTGTTGTTTACATTCAGTGCACCATAAAAGCAAATGAGCTGTGAAATGTAGATTTAATATGTTGACAATAATAGTAAGAATCGAGAAAACTCACTATTGAGAACTCAAAGTCACCAGGCTTGTCGTAAAGTTATGATTTTGGACGAATAGGTTTGTACTCTTTTTCTTACATAAGAATATGGATCGAAATGTTAAACTAAATGAGAGTAAATTTCGAATTAAAATATTTGGCAACGTGTGGCAATACTGTCATTTAAAAAAATTGTCTAGAGAGCCACGCGAAATCGTCCAAAACTCTGACGTCATTTAAGCAATAACAGCGTACCTTATTTGAATTTTCGGGAACGTCAATCCATTGCAGTGCTCATTTTTATTTTATTTCTACAAAGTTGGAGATTTGAAGACCAGTAAACTTTTTTGTTAAATATTTATGTGAAAAAAATGAAACAATACATGTATTTTGGCATCTTATTTTTTTTTTGTTATTTCGAATTGTTATTCTGACCACTTGTTTATTATGCCCACATCTCACTATTTCATAATACTAGGATTTCTTACAATTGACTCGATCAATGCCCTGTCGTTGTTTTCTATTGGCCTTTTTGTCGGGCAACACGGATGCCAGCAGTTGTTAAGAACACTTTGCCAGTTTATTTTATGTTTGTTGACGATCCCGCATTCATGAGTGTAATGGCATGGATGTAGCATTGCTATTGCTCGACATCTAGCACTGAATTCCGCTCAAACTGGTGCTAGGAGCCATCTTAAACTTACTATTGTGTATGAGCAAAGCTCATTGTTGAATGCCTCATGATGACTTCAAGATGAAGAACATTAATAAAAGCGTTGTGCCATTGCTTGGTTTCACCATGTATTTGTCGAAATCAGCAAAGGACAGAACTTTGATGGAAATACCACTTAGTTTTAAACAAATTTTCAAAAAAGTAGATTTCAATTTAAAATGACAAGTGATTAGAATACAGAAACGATTTGTCAGTTCTTTAAGTAGTGACAAATCGGAAACTTCGTTGTTATCTTGGCTTTTAATTTTGTACTGTGAAAAGTTGGCTGATATATATAGTTGGTTAAATACATTTATTTATTTGTGTGTCTGTCCGGTTCCACACTTTTTAAATCTACTACCAATTATAAATAGGATCAAAACGTTTTCCAACTTAAGGACTCTTCCTCAAGGTTTTGACTATGATAAGTGTAAAAATATCACTCTTGGAATATATTACAAATATATGTCAATATAGTTAATACGCGTTAATTTAAAATGTTCAAGATAAAAAATTTTCTTTACGAATAATCTTATTCAAGTTTGCATGGTTTTATACACAATTTTTAACTTTCACACAACATCGAGACTATAAAAAAAAGACAAAAAGTGATATCAAAATCAGCTTCTAGAGTCAGATTAATTAGAGTTAAAAATGAATGAAATTATTGAATTATCTGCTTTAAATAATCTCCGTTTGGAAATAAACTCCTTATAAAATTCATTTTTCATTCCTTCAATCTTTTGATACACCAATGTAAAAAATCGTTTTATTTACTATAAACCAACGTAGAGTGGTTATAAGCAACATGTCGTCAAACGAATGCCGAATGAAAAAGGAAAAAGGGGAAATTCTATAATGAAAAACACGTCAATTGATAGCCAAAAAATTGAGACAGAATGACAGAGATAAGACAAACAAAAAATGAACAAGAACGCCACAAACATAAATGGTGAATGAAAGGATATGGAGTAAATGCACACGAGACAAAGTCTCTACAAATACATGATAAAAAAGCAAACTAGGAACAACGCTTTTATTGTTGTTCTTCATCTTGAAGTCATCACGAGGCCTTCAACAATGAGCTTTGCTCATACCAAGTAAGTTCAAGACGGCCCCGGTGAACCATACAAAAACTTGAGGTAAAGTCCGGTTTTGTCTTAATGCGGGTTTGTAAGTCCCTTAATAAACGCTGAATCTACCCAAAGATGGTGAATGAAAGAATATGGAGTAAATACCCATGAGACAAAGTCTCTACAAATACATGGTTAAAACAAGCAAAGGAACAACGCTTTTATTGTTGTTCTTCATCTTGAAGTCACCATTAGGCCTTCAACAATGAGCTTTGCTCATACCTCATAGTAAGTTCAA
>MJUU01019745.1:11611-27440 GCA_002080025.1 Modiolus philippinarum
AAAAAAATCCGTAGTAATAATTGCAACAGTGATTGAAGATAACCTTGATGTTTAATTTCGCTCTGTTGCCAAATCGTTGTTCAAACTACAGGCCCGACAATAGGGAATGAGTTGTAAAATATACAAAAGTATAAGGCAGTTTCAAATCTGAAAATTGTAAACTGCAATGGTCCTGACTTGGTACAGGCATTTCAAAATAATTGTCCGTTAAGGTAGATCGACACTAATACACGGCGCATTTGCGTAACACGAGTCGGATGCGGAATTGACTTGATTTTCAAGCAGGAATATTCCTGTATGACGTCATACGAGATTGACATACACTTTCCCGCGAATTATCTCCCTTATCCTGAAATATTGTCTATTTCGTATACTATATAAAATATTTCTCTTAATCGAACGGTGACGTATAGATTTTTTCAGCGTAACAGAAAGTTGGAGTGTATATCTCTAAAATATCAAAAACTAAAAAAAATCTATCTGATATTTATTTTATATGAAAGATAAAAAATAAGCATGTTCTCACAGTTCCCTATATATTCTTTGTAAATATTGCTTAAAAAATACTGAATTTGGCCTGATTTTCAAAGCCAGATGACAGGAAAAGATGATAGGTGACGTGTTATTTTTATTTTACTTTTGGAACATATAGGTTTAGATCTACAAAATATCTTAAAAGAAAAAAAAATTGTCTGAATCTTTTATTAGGATCGAACTACCTTAAATCAGTTTCATAGCGCACCAAACCCCATTCCATTGAGGTAGTGTACAGTAATTGTCATTTCACAGTCGCAGATAGTGAAAAGAAACTTTTATTCAAAGTACTAATAAGGTTCAAAGGAATCTTGGATCATAGTTCGGACCGATACTTCAAATTTCTCTAAACGGAACTTAGTCTCCAAACGAATCACAGGAGTTCATTTTATTATACCCTCCTTCAGCAGGCGGTATATAGTGATCACGATGTCCGTTCGTTGGTCCGTCCGTCTGTCCATTCGTTATTCCAACTGCAATAGGGGTACACACTTTGTGGCCACAACTCCTCCTAGAACACTTAGTGAAATTCAATGAGACTTCCAC
Organism: Modiolus philippinarum; assembly: GCA_002080025.1. Taxonomy (NCBI): domain Eukaryota; kingdom Metazoa; phylum Mollusca; class Bivalvia; order Mytilida; family Modiolidae; genus Modiolus; species Modiolus philippinarum. The sequence continues at coordinate 12,692 of MJUU01019745.1, forward strand.
AGAATGTTCAGTACTCATTGCCATTGTGCACCATCTAGGGGAAACGGGGGTATATATTGACGAGCTTTGCTCACTGTTTTCCTAGTGTATTTTATTATATGCATCAATGCAAAATAAAATTAGTTAACCCCACTTCAACCATGATTATGTGCATTTCCCGCAAATTAGTTTTGAATTTGTGTTTCAGTGTTTGATCCAAAAACTACACATTTCTATATGGTGATTATGATATATAATGCAAAACGAAAACTCGCTGAGAATATATTTGCAATAAAAGAATTGCATGAGACATTTAGCAAACCGATGTGATTTATGGTATTTCTTGAAATATTTGATGCACCTTCAGTATTGTGTCGCTCCCAAAATGAAAATATTTCTCATCCATAACAAACAGTTACAGATATATTGCGTTGATCGGAACTAGTAATTTCAATAACAAAATACCGAAGTTACTGTAATTTATTTTCTTCATATGCGCTTTTCGACAACTTATGTCTCATCAGTGCAGATCAAACCAAAACATTTGGAAGTCCATTAACCGAAAAACGTGTAAAAGCTGATAGAGAACAAACGGATCTAAATAGAAAGCCAAAAAAACATGTATAATTTGACATTTGTAGACGAATATTTAATATATAATAACATGTTAAAATCAGTATACATCAAACAATTAGTTAAAATACATTCTCTTATGATGTGGCAGCAATATCTTTTTCTTACACGATTAGATAATTTTTCGTATCACTTAGGGATAACTTTTATGCAATCATTTCATTGGCCTTTGATACGATTAGATAACTTTTCAGTCGTATTTTCATTGGTTGTTCTAGAGGTCACACATCAGGTCAAACCAACGTCATGGTCATTCTTTTTTAAATTCCGTGCTCATTATTTCATTGGAAAGAAAAAGAAATGAAACAAAATGAGCTTCATATGTACACGCATATTAATTAATTCTTCCAAAACGGTTAAATATATTTTGGCCACCTTGAAATATATTATTTTGTTGCTAAAAAAAAGTTGCCTTCCTGTATGATGTAATGTGTATTGGGATCATTGACGCGTGGAAATTGACATCAGAATCAGTTAGGGATAACTTTTATGCAATCATTGACATTTGTAGACGAATATTTAATATATAATAACATGTTAAAATCAGTATACATCAAACAATTAGTTAAAATACATTCTCTTATGATGTGGCAGCAATATCTATTTCTTACACGATTANGAAATTGACATCAGAATCAGTTACCACAGAGACAGAATTTTACACCTACATTTAATTACAAATCATTCGTAACATTTTCACTCAACTGACAGGCAAATATTAATTTTGTTATAGATGTTTAAAACTAAATACAATTCAACCGAGCTTTCACCCTGGTTTGTCACCAGCGAGGAATCATGTACTTGTCATTGCTTTTGATTGTTGTGTACATGTGCGTATAATGCACTATAGCTCCTACATCTACACCACTTATCGTTGTTTATAGTTTCTACTTTATATATGGGGATAATTTATTGTTAGACTTTACATTCATTATAAGGATAATTTTAAAGTACATAATCAATCTTCAATGTATTCACAAACTAAATTCTCCCAACTTGGGAGAACACGACAGAATGGTTTACAAATCAATTTTATCATAAGAGAAATAGGTTTCAGAACTCGTGAGGCTTGTATATCGCTTGTTATCAACTCTCGGCATTTAATTACAAATAATAATAAACTCGCTGAAGCTCGTTAATTATTATTGTGTAATTAAATAGCTCGATTTGATAATTAACAAGCTTATAATGAAACCTATGATAATAGAATTGGATATACAGTGCTATTAAGTACATTTTAAAACGGATCTAAAATAAATAAATGCGGCAAAATTAAAAAGAAATACACAAAAGAGGTTTCATTAATGCCAAAGTTACTGTATAAATTTTTAACTTCTGCAGATGGCCATTTCACAATGAAGGTGCCGTATTGAACGTACTGTGAGGAATAAGCAAAGCTCATTGTTGATGGACTCATGGTGACCAACGATAAAAGCGTTGGTGCTTGGTTTTACCATGTATTTGTAGACAACCGAAATAAATATTTATAAAAGCTGACAGAACACAAATTACCAATAAGATCTAAATGATTAGCGATGGACGAGTTTATACCAACGCTAAATATGTGAGATTTTCTTGATCTCGGAAATAGAAATAGATAACAAGATACCGAAGTTACTGGGAATTTATATTAGTTTCTGCATACATGCAGTTCGACAACTTATGTCTCTTCAGTCCAGATTATCCAGAATAAATCAAAACATTTGGAACAATAATAGTAAAAACCATGAATTGATGTATGCGAATTGAAGTACTTCAACAGTATTTAATCATATGCATCAATGCACAATTGAGTTATCTACAATCTCTAGGACTACTTCCCATTTAAACCATGGTTTTGTGCCTTTCCTGCATTATGTTTTCAAAATTTATGCTTCTGTGTTTGATCAAAAAAATTATTGCACTTCGACATATGGTGAGTGGAATATTCATTGCAAGAAGATAACTAGCTGATAATTTATTAGCAATAAGAAATGAAAAAGCAGACGATATGGTATTTCTTGAAATATTTGATGTACCTTCAATATTTTGTCGCCCCCAATTAAACCCATTTCTTATCTGCAAATCTATTGATCGGAACTAATAATTTCAACTGCAGTTTAACTTGCATAAAAACTTTTTGTTTAAATACTGTTTTCACTTTAAGCATATGTTTCAAACAAAATTTTATTGCAGCATGGTAAACAGCTTTTAAAACAAAAGAAAACATGAATAATATGACATTTGTAGATAAATATTTAAAATATTTAAAATATAATAGCATGTCGGGAATTAAAGATAGTCTATATTATACAATTAGTTAAAATAGATTAAAGAATAAAATATAGAGTGTGTTGAGTACATTTGAAAACGGATCTAAATTAAACAAATCAGGCAAAATTAAAAAAAAGTTCACAAAAGGGGTTTCATAAATACCGAAGTCACTGTATAAATTTTAAATTTATGTGGATGTTTTTGAAATGAATATCACTCAAACCGGTACTAGAGGACCGTATTGAACTTACCTAAAAGAATAAGCATAGATAATGGTGCGTTGTTGCATTGCTTGGATTTACCCACAGACAGAAACGTGTATGAAATCTGACCTGAGTACAAATAACCAATCAGATCTAAATGATTAGCAATGATTATGTGAGATCTTCTTGGTTTCGGAAATGGAAATAGAAACAATAGTAGAAAAACAAGAATTACCCATCACCTGTTATAAAACTAGAAAAACTGTGAGCAAAGCTCACAAAATATATACCCCTGTTTACCCCCCCCCCAAAATCAAATCAAAATTTTAAATAGATGGTGCACAATGGCAATATGTACTTAACATTATGTGAAACTTTCATCGAATTTCACCAAGAGGTCTAGGAGGAGTTGTTGCCACAAAGTGTGTACCCTAGGGCGGACGGAATAATGAACGAACGGACATCATGATCACTATATACCGCCCGCTAAAGCGTGGGTATAATGAATACAAAGTGAAAAAGAAAGGGTGAAGAAAGTGATGAAGATGAAGAAAGTTTTGTCGTTGAAAAAAATGAATAAAGGATAATCAATAAAGAGTAAATAGCAATACCGAAATTAGAAACCGAACGGGATATATAAATAGAAATTCAAAGATAAAAAAAGATAAGAATATTGGTGCAAACGAGTAAAACACACCAAAACAAAAGAAACAGACACGGACATAAAATTCACAAAAATAAATAGCAGTTTGAACTTTCTCCTTCTCGGTAAAAATGATATCATTACGTACTCCCGATGCTTTAATTTTGCAAGCGGTTCACACTCCTTGTATCTCTCTAAATGGCGTACGATGTACATGTGTGATTACACGATTATCTACCTGTTTCATTGTATGTAAGAGGGGTTTCTTTGCTTGCTTTGGAGAGCAATCGTACAAATTTTGTCTTGAAAATGTCTAAACCTTCATTTTTCAAATACTGTATTTTTTTTTGTTGCAACTGTTCACATGCTTTAGGAGCATGTGAATTTTCGTCTCCTATTTGGTAACTTTCATCGAAGACTGATAAGTGGAGACATCTTGAGTCCTTACGGAGTAAGGCCAGGGTTTCGACAAGGTGCGCGTCTTCTGCTATGAACAAATAAAGGGATATGGAGTAAATGTACATTGGACAAAATCTCTATAAATACTAAGTACATGATAAGATTAAGCAAATGGAACAACGCTTTCATTGTTGTTCTTCATCTTAAAGTTACCATGATGCATCACCTGCTATGCATGCATGACCTGTCATGTATGAAAAAATACAGTATAGCGGGTTATTTTCGCGGGTCAAATATTACGCGGATATGAATCTAAAATGTATGCCGAAAATTTAAGCGTTTTTTATTTTCTCGCATTATCAGAGATCCTATATATATCTGTAAAATACAAAATACATAGACAAATTCGTGGAATTTATATTCGCGATTTAACTCCATCAGGAAAAATATGCAAAAATTAAAACCCCGCGAAAATTACCCACTATACTGTACACACATGTATATCCAAAGCAAAACTCGTAGTCAGGATCAAGCTGAATCTCACTATTTAGATACTTGATCTATATTATCGTAGTAAACAAGTCAATTGTAAGTTGGGAGACTGCTACTTTATACTGGTCAACTTACTAGTAATATGAAAAAAAAAAATGGAAATGGGATAACTGTCAAGGAGACAACACCCCATCTCCAAGTTAAAAACGACCCAAAACGAAGCATCTTTGGGTCACCGTACGGTTTTCAATACAGTGAGGAACCTCACACCACACGCCGGGTGTTCCGATACACAGAACCGGAGTGGGCACAAAAACACGGAGCTCATTTTTCTTTACATGGGGTGGGTACAGATTTTTATTTATAAGTCAGCAAAGCGTATGAAATTGGTGTAAATAAATTGGCACACTTATTTTACATATATTAAGTTTTCCACAGATAAAATTTCACTTCCGAAGATGCTTTGAAAGATTAGATTATCCAAGTTTGCTATTTTGTCTCCAATAAAAGTGCTGGGACCTTCATATTTTAGACCATATCCAAAGCATCAATAATTCCGTCTTTTCATCAATATCTACTGGACATTTTCTGAAAGTATCAGTTAACGGAATTCATTCGTTATATCTTTATTTCGCTATTTATCCAACATGGGTGTGTAATTATGGGCACAAAAAACCGCGGAGCTTTAATTGATAATGGCACACAGAACACGGATATCGGGCATCTATATTAGAGAGAAAAAAACACTGACAGTGAAAAGTCAGAATCACTACAGGAGATTAATCAAAGACAAATGCCATATTTACTCAGAGTGAGTCCCAATAGGGATTGGGTATGCAAAGAAAGACTAAAACTACTATGATAAAATCAACAGTGCAGTGATTAGATATATTATTATTAGCATTCACCAACCCATTAGCCAGTACTTTGGTGCTGGCCCGAAAACCGATTTCATTTGAAAACTTGCAATAACTCAGGAAAATTTTGTTAAAGCTGAGGACTATCTCCCTCTTGCATAGCTCTGACCTTAGCTGATTTTGGCCTTCCTATTTAGATCCTTTGGTAATTTGATCTCTATCAGCTTTTACACATATTTCGGTTCATGGATTTCCAAATGTTTTGATTTGATCTGCACTGAAGAGACATAAGCTGTCGAAATGTGCACATGCAGAAGCCAAATTCACAGTAACTCCGGTATTTGTTTTTATTACCACTGGGCCGATGTCATTTCTGGTGGGCTGTTAGTCCCCGAGAGTATTCACCAATCCAGTAGCCAGTACTTCAGTGCTGGCCCGAAAAAAGATTTTATTTGGAAACTTGCAATATCTAAATTTAAGAAAATTCTGTTAAAACTTAAGATACCCCCCTCTTTTAAAGTAATGTCCTTAGCTGATTATTGTTTTTCTATTAAGATTCTATTGTTAATTTCTTCTCTGTCAACCTTTACATATATTTCGGTTTATCGATTTCCAAATGTTCTCTGTCCTTTGCGGACTTTGGCTTTCTATTTAGATCGTATTTGGTAATTTGTTCTCTGTCAGTTTTTAAATATTTTGACTGTGAATTTATTTTCTGCATATGCGCATTTCGACAACTTATGTCTCTTCAGTGCAGATAAAATCTAAACGTTTGGAAGACCATAAAATCAAATATGTTAAAAAGCTGATAGAGAACAACTATCCAATATGATCTAAATGTAGAGCCAAAATCAGCTAAGGACAGAGCTATATCTATATGTTAAAGCAAAGGGTCAACTTAAGCATGATACGTGATTGATTGATTGATTAGTAAGTGATTTACGTCCAATGAGCAATATTTCAGCTATATCAGGAAGAGAACCAGTTGATAAATAAAAATATTTTTTCATAAAAGTAAAAAGAAATAAAGGTAGAAGGGACAACAGGGGTTAAAGGGAAAAGAGGAGAAATGGGTAGGGGCAGGAAATTTAGACTCCTATACGACTCGCAGCAAGTCTCAGTCTTTAGGAATCTTTAGTTTGCATCGAGCGTGGTGTTTTTTCACACAGTTTGTCTTCAACGGTTCATGATTCGGCTTTCTGTATAATGACTTAACTTCCTCGCATAGACAGCACATTCCCAATGCACCACCCTAGGACGCACCTTGAAGCTCTGTAGTCTGAGCACCTGAAAACCGATTCAGGTGCCGGGGAAGGTCGACAATGGGGAATATAGTGTAACATTTGACCCTATTTCATGGATTTCCAAATGAATTTCCTACTTTCAGAGATCTTCTCTGAGACTATACTGGGCCTAATTTGATAAAACTTGGCCACGATAGTCATTGGTTGATCCCTTGTAAAAAGGTGATTTCTAGCAAGACGGTCGCCATTTGGAAAAATATACATTCCTTCACGAGTTTTTGCTTGATACTTTGGTATACCCGCCCGGCCCTTCTTTTTGGTCAAATTATCTGTACTTCATTGCAATTTCGATATGTTATTGTTTGCAATGTTTCCCTAAGCCTGAAAGTTTCTCTCGCTTGATATTACACTATTTTTACATTTTGGTTGAAATCCATGGCTTAAATTAAGGCAAAAATTTTGGGACAAAATCTGAAATACCTTTCTGCAGAGTAAACCCGTTAGGATTAGGTAATTATGTTGCTAGACTAGAATATTTCGGCTTGACAAACAATTTTATAATTCTGAGATTTAATTTTATAAATACTGATGCAATACCCATTATTTCAACGTTTTTTAATCTTCAGTTGATTAACTAGTTGCACAAATTTGCATTCAAATCATAGCCAACGCAGAGAGCAAGTCGAAACTGCATATAACTTTAGGCATCTTTTATTTTCACTCGAATAAACTCCGCGTTCCTTGTATTATTTGAATGTGTCCACTCCGTGTTCCATTGTATCAAACTCCGCGGTTTTTTTTGTGCCCATAATTACGCACCTTGGTTGGGTAAATCGTCGAATAAAGATATAACGAGTGAATTCCGGGAACTGGTGCTTTCAAAAAATGTCCAGCAGATACTAATTAAAAGACGGAATCCATAATGTTTTGGATATAGTCTTAAGCATGACCGTCTCATCACTTTTATTGGAGACAGAGCCATGAAAAATAGCAAACTTGGATGATTAAATCGTTCCCCACAGTGTATTAAAGGGTTTTGGGTAGTAAGATTTTACCTGTGGATAACTTATTATATGTAAAATAAATATGACAATTTATTTACAGCAATGGAGACGTATACTATATATAAATCACGCTAGTAGAACTTGGATACATCCCGTTCTTCTATAAAACTCGGCAGTAATATACAGAAGGAACAAAGCACAAGATTACATAAATAAAATTCCAGGGACAAGGCAAAAGCAAGAACAGCAAAAGACGGAAGACCCAAATACACTACATACGCACAAAACACAAACAGTACAAATATAAAACAAAAAACTAGAACTCGCAAAAACAGATTGACATCAGGTGCTCCGGAAGGTTAAGCATGTCCTGCTCTTTACCCGTCACACTGTCAGAGCGACAATCCTGGGTCAAGTCAAAACCGGTAATGTTAAATCCGGGAAGATGTGAAAAATCCGGGAAGACATGAATCTAAATGAGATTGTCCGTTTTTATTTGTTACACTGGCACCTCATATCTACATGTATCTACTATGTAGAATTTCTGAAGGGGGGATGTGGGGGGGGGGAAGTAACAACGACTGAACATATCCTTTTTATGAACGTTGCAAGTAAATAATGGTGAAACAATTGAAGAACGAGAATTAGTTTCTGGTATGATATTTGGGGAACAAAATGGGTACTTGGCTTCAACAGTCGATTACTATTTTCATGTAGGAATGTCAAATATAATTGGGTAATAACAAGGGTCCCACAGCTCGCTTAGAGCTCGAATCGTATGTTAGTGGTATGGGAGCTAGGAGCCCTATTATTGGAGCCAGAAGACCTATTATTGGAGACAGAAGCTCTAGTATTGGAGTGTGGAACCGTTGTGTTAGAGACCGGAACCCAACGTAAAAAAAAGGATGGAACCTAGTACCCGTGTTGATTCCCAAATATCATTCCAGAAACTAATTTTCGTCCCTCAATTGTTTCCCCATTGCTTACTTGCAATCAATTTTGTATCTAAAGGAATTAGTCGTAGATTTGACGGTCGCGTCTCCACTAGTGTGCATTTTGTCTAAAAAGGCACTGACTGTGCCCCTGGATACGGGGTAATGTATCGCAATCTATACAATATGTTAAAGCATCTCTTTTATTACTATAATCAGTAGTTTGAATTTAAGGAATAAAGTTTGAAATTGGCATAAAGAAACTTCCCTGGTCTCCATCAACATATTCCTATGACGCTAGTCAACTCAACTGAACAAATATAAAGTGGTTCAAGATATGAAGCATTTTACGCATACCAGCCCGGTTGCAAGCAAAAAAAGTTGCCCAAGAAAGGGCATAACTTGACCTGATCATTGCCAAAGTTTTGTTTTTTTTTTACTGCGGAACTTTTCCGAATTGTAATTTCATCTTGAATTGTCGGAATTAAATAACAAATTAGCGAAATTACTGTTAATTTAGTTTCTGCATATGCGCATTTCAACAACTTACGTCTCTTCAGTGCTAATCGAATCAAAACATTTTATAAGTCCATAACCTAAATACTTGTAAAAGTCGATAGAAAACAAATAGCCGATTGAATCTAACTAGAAAAGCAAAACTTCGGCCTAGGACAGAGAGATACTCCTTAGTTTTAAACAAAATTTAAATTTTAAATGACATGACTTGCATTTATAACCAATTGCTGATTTCGATGAATTTACAACTCACATTATGTACCAACTCTTCTTTGAATGATCTATATCATTCTGAATATACCACAGAACTCAAGTTCGAGAAACAATAGACACTTATAAACCTTATTGTATTCGGAGTTAACATAATGTATTATGGTCTCAAGTCATTTACTCCATATCCTTTCGTAAAATACTGAATCGCCTTTTCAGCGACCACAACTGAAATTGTGTTACAACGGAAAGAATCTGATTTTTCTTATTTTGACTGTGCCCATTTTAGGTGGTTAACCACTCTCTTGACTATTGTATGAATCTGATTTCCCATCGTTAGCTTCTCCTTTCTTTGTAATCACATTTCAGCTACTCCCGCTGATCAAGTAAATTCAAATTTATCGCATTTGTTGCATTAATCTTAAATTCTAAATTATACTGATTTTCTGAACAGAAAAAAAGATTTATGTAAAATTATGTATACTAAATAGTTTTCATGCTATTACGCGTGGAGCCGATCATGCTTACCCTTCCGGAGAACCTGATGATGCCGCCAGTTTTTGTAGGGATTCACACTGCAAGTTTGGGCCGATGCCACTGCTGGTGGACCAGAGGTCCCCGAGGGTATTCACAAGCCCAATAGTAAGACTTGTCTGACATGAAAATTTTACCTTGCGTGTTATGGAAATTTCAGTTTTTATCAAAATTCTAACCCCTTAAAAATACTGAGGCTTCATTCCGTGTATGACACTCGGTAGATGTCCTTGGTACTGGATTTGGCTTTCTATTTCGATATTTTTGGAACTGAGTACTTCAGTTTGACTACTTTTGGATTATGGTTTTCCATATTATTTGATTTTAATGCTGCTGATAGAGGTTACTCCTTTAAACACGTGTACAGCATATCGAAATTTACTGTTTTATGCAACTTCGGTATTTTTTTGTATTTATGACGTTAATGTTTTTTTTGCCTATTTTCTCTTTGCAAGGCTGGTTTAAGTTGTGTTTTATTTGAGTTACCGTGTTTTTTTATATTTGATTTCCCCCCTACCCTACCTTTTTGCTTCTGTATTCATTTGCCGTGTATTATGAAATGCACTGTTACAATTGGATCTGTTTTTTTTTCACATAAAGTACATACATGTACATCGAATAAACCAGTGATCATGGCTCAATAGTGAAGTCATCATAGTGACTTCAAGATGAAGAACAACAATAAAAGCATCGTTCCATTGCTTATTTTCCCATGTATTTGTAGAGACTTTGTCTCATGTGCATTTATTCCATATCCTTTAACTGTTAATTTAATCGAAAATTCACAGTTTTTATGAAACATGTGAGGTTAAAAGTAACGAAATTCTGTTCGTGTTTTTGTCAATTGGCCTTTCATTTTGTCGTACTTTGTAACGTTTCCGCCGGACAAACAAGTGTAGCATACTGATTTTATGTTAAAAAAACAGGTCAACAGGTTCAATAAATTCAATGAATTGGTCTACACCCCTATTAAGCTGGGTAATGATGTTCAAATATCAAAAACCGTACCTAAACATTATCCTGAACCGGGACAAACGTTATCCAATGTTACTTTTAATAAGACATTTGTGTACATTTTTCTCAACCGGGTTAAACACTAAACCAATTATACGCGAACTCTTCTTACCTAAACTGTTCGCAGAAAACCAAGCTTAATAGGGGTGGTCTAGGGCAGTTTGAAATAGGTGTGTGAGGTGCATGTATAAATGCTCGCCTGGTGTCTAGATTTCCCTATACATGTTTATCATACTCAAAAGATTCCTTTCTGTCAATTTGAAACTATTGTTTCAATTGAATAGGCTTTCTTGATATTGGAATAGCATTTTTACAACTGCATTAATTTTTCTGGTTTTGTTTTGAGCGTTAATATAAGTTGCATGATTGCTAGATGAGCGGTAATTCCAAAAACATATTATCATTATAGTGAGCGAATCTGCAGAAAAAAAGTCTGACTGTAGTTTTTTTTATAAGCAGTTTGAATTTATGTCTACGGTTACCCATAGACAATTATTTCTGACAAATTTTGTCAGTAGGAATTAAATCAACCATCAACTGTGGGTGGTTTAGGTGTCTCATTTCGTAATAACCATTCACACTTATATGAAAATAAATTTCAACAATAACGATTAGATACTTTTTTTCTCCGATGTATTTGGTCTCTTTGATAAAAATAAATTGAAAATAAAACAGCCTCGATACAATAGAATTGACTGCTTAACATATTTTATAAAAAACTTCTGAAATACAATATTAAACGTAACAAAAGACACAGAATTAAATAGACAGAAAAATAGAACACATTTTTCAATTTTCGTTTTTTTTATATCACACGGAAGAAATTGGATGATGCAGTCTATGCGGATGATCTAAAGGAGGTCCACAGAGAAAATGAGGCGGTACCATTGGTTCATTTTTCACTGGCGGCAATGCCATGTTATGTCGGAAGTCATCTAGCATTTTCATTTCCATATTATGATCATTACGGTAATCGTTCATCATCATATCTTGGTGGTTCGTCCACATTGGTTGTGGATGAAGATGCTGATGTGGATTAAAGTTCATTGGAATTTTGTGTGCCCTACAATCGTCTAAGCCATCACCCCTGAAAATAAATTAAAATACGATTAGTTACACTGTATACTGTAGATATTTAATCATTGTAAATATAAGACTACAGTGTTTTTTAACCTCCTTTTTCAAGATATTAATGTCTAGCATACATTAAATTCAAACCCTAAAACGTTAAAAAATTTCAATAATAATTCAACGCAAAATCCCCAAAAATAGCATAACAGTATCTGATTCGTGTTGTAGATTCATATCAATTCTTTTTTCCTCATTTAATTCATTAGTTATTTTATTTTTATTTTGCTGGTGAATTTTGCCAGGAGCATGCTGCGCCACCATAATGGAACCACCACTAGTGAAAGCAGCAAGAAGAAAAAGGCGGGAGAAGAATAACTGGCAAAACTTCAGCGGAAGAAACGAATACTAGCAGGACAGTAAACATGTAACTTAATGTATAGGAAAGGCCTAGTGGTGACTTCAAGATGAAGAACAGTAATGAAAGCGCTGATCCATTTTGTTTACCATGTATTTGTCGAGACTTTGTTTCGTGTGCATTTACTCCTTATCCCTTCATTGCTTATATGTTGGAAAAGTATTTTAACAAGAAATATATATGTCAGCCAAGAAAAAAATAGACAAAGGTAAAACCCTTCTTAAACTGCCGTAATTCATTTAATATCACACCATATAAAGAAAGACCCCGTTCACAAACAAACGAAAATTGAACTCGTGTCTGTTGCAATTTATTCTCAGTATTACGATTTTTTAGTGCTCAATGCTATTATAAATAAACGTAGCTTCAAAATCATACAAGCACAATAATTTAGCAGTAGTTTTTAAGAAAGTCAATGTTACATAAGTGCTAACTGTTTTTTATTCAGTTTGATTTGTCTATGGCTAGACTATAGATATTAAATTGTCTCAAAAATATGAAGTTTGTCTCCTTCTTTTAATTTCATAATATTTTGTTGCGAAACAGCCTAAAAATTTAAAACAATTTGTAATTTTATAAATGACAAAACGAAAAGTTAATTAAAGATTTGGGGAACATATTCCGCAGCAAATGAAAATCACTACGAAATGTGATCCAATGATTTTAGTTGACTTTTCCCTTGAAAAGAAGTGTAATATATAGCATGATATTAAAATGATAAAGTCAGCATTGAACGACGATTGATATCTGATTACATTTAATCACGCGCAATTTAGAGAAAAGCTTTGGACTTCGAGATGAAATCGGAGGGTAATTGGTTATCCGATCTACTCAGCCCGTGTCATCCTTCGCGCTTTTTCGATCTCGTGTGTCTGCTAAATAAACATTAAAATTTCAATCATTTTATGTAAATTATATGACTTATGAAACGGAGACATGATGTGTATAGATCCCGTCTCTTGTTAATTTATTTACCTCAATAGACAACTATCTACGGAAGCATGGAGCGGACATGTTATTTTTTTCTATCAAGTGGCCACAACATACAAAGTCGCGGCCACGAGATAGCTTTGTCGTGATCACGAGATACAAACTCGTTCCCATGCCATTATAATTCGTGGTCACGAGATAGCTACGTTGTGGCCACGAGATACCATCTCGTTTCAATGGAATACTATCTCGTTCCCGAGACATACCAATTCGTTCCCACGAGATGCTAAGTCTTGGCCACGAGGTAGCAATGTCGTAGCAATGAGATACTATCTCGTTCCCACGGCATACTAAGTCGTGCCCACGAGATACTTACTCGTTCCCACGACATACTAAGTTGTAGCCACGAGATACTTATACACCGTGAGGCCTTCAACAACGAGCTTTGCTCATACTCATAGCTATCTCGTAGCCACGAATAAGCCAATTTCTTCTTGGCGATGTATTGCCCAATTGAAAAGAAATATCACTTGAATGTGTAAATTTCAAACCTTCACACGTTACCTTTATGCCGTATTTTAGTGGCATAGTTACTGCAAATGTATTCAATGACTATGCTCTATTCTATGTATGCTCTAACCGATATATATAGAAAACGTAATAACGATATTTTAAAGCGTTGTCATTTGTGTCCGGTAGCTTGGTGGAAAGAGCTAACAGCTCTCTTTTGGACTGTACCGTTCAGTGTTTTATGCCCTTAGGAGCATTTAGCTTTTGGTCGGTCTGTTTGTCCACAAAAAACGTTTAAATATTGGGTTTTATTTCGGGACCTTGATCTTGGCATGTGCTGGATTTAAAAAAATAACATTGGGCATATCTTTTGAATGGTAAATGTTATGACTTTCATGTTTTCCACGTGTATTTTTGTGACAGGAACTTTTGGTACCGTAGGACTATTAGACCTTGTGACCTTGACCTTTGAATGCGGAAAATTGCATAAAAACTTCAATATTGGATTATCTTTTGAATGGCAAGTGATAAGGCATGTGTATTCTTTGTCGGAAGAAATTTAAGTTGGTACCAGCATGTGACGATCTGATAAAAATTCACTATAAATTTGAAATTATATTTTGTTTTATCATTAAAATCATCTTTGAGAAAATGTTTCTTGATTTTTACAGAATTTATATTGAAAAAAGATCTATTATATTATTCAGCACATTTTCTCCATTTAAAACTAACATTTTGTGTATCCATCCTATTAGACAGTCCATATAAGTTTCCTTGCTTTACAGGAATTGCTTCTACCTAAAAATTCCTAGTTAGACATATGTTGGGCGTTGAATACGGAACAACGGCAGTAGAATACCGAAGGAACAAAGGAGTGAAATTTACAACTAGAGGCTCCCAGGAGCCTGTA
>MJUU01019745.1:27483-78930 GCA_002080025.1 Modiolus philippinarum
TACAGTTGATCTTCAGTTTCTCAAACTTTCGTAGGTCGAACACCTCCAATATCTTGAACTGTTTTTAAAGTCTGATCATGTTTTATTATATTTCTTTGTTAGGATTTTTTGATAAAAAACGGATTGCTAAGGACCACTTTCGACACCAGTTTTGAAGTCGAGACGTCATTTTGTAAATGGCAGTCAACAAACAATTTTCAACATCAGTTTTGAGGTCGCAACATCAATATCTATTTGGAAATCAAATTTCATTGAAATCGGACAATGTTGAATTTTCCCGCCTTTTTTGGCGGCCATTTTGAAAATGTCGGTCAAGACAATTTTCAATTTTCAACACCGGTTTTGAACTCGCAACATCAAGATCTATTTGGAAACCAAATTTCATTGAAATCGGACAATGTTGAATTTTCCCGCCTTTTTTGGCGGCCATTTTGAAAATGGCGGTCAAGGAACAATTTTCAACANTTTGCAATTTACATTTGACTTCTATCTGTTACACTTTTTGAAATAAAAAATAAACAAGTGCCTGTGACCAGACTCCCCAGTGAAAGTTCAACAGGAACACATTTCATAATCAAATGGAGAAATAAGTTCTAGACAGAATAAACCTAATAGATATGTCAATGACATTTTATGCATTTGTTCCACTATCACTATGAACCTATTTTGGCTCACAATTATGGATGTTATTTGAAAAGTCAGATGTAACTTTGTGCAAATTCGGCATTACTCACACAGAGCCTGTCAATATTTCAACAGTTTTCCATGATATAATTGCTTCCTTCGTCTTATTGAAGATCTTAAAATTTCTTTTAACAAACAATCAACATTCTTACCCACCAAAAATCAGTAAATAGGAAGTGAAAGAGAACACCATAAAGGGAGGTCATAAATATAAAGAAATTGCTAAAATAATATCTGCAATCCCGATTATTACTCAAAATTGAAAAACAGACAATTTCCTCCCTGGCTTAATTGGCCAATTATAAATTCCTGTTGTAACCAGCTTTTGATTTGTAAAAAAAAAAAAAATTATACAATCCTCTCGATTTTTTCAACAGTACTGCCAAACTGAGATCACTGGAATTTTTTTGATGAATTTGAATAGGGTCCAAATTTAAACTATAGTCCCACTGGCTGCCATCTGGATTAGATGCGGACATGTCTAAAGGGAACCACCAAAGAACTATTTTGACCAAGTTTGGTTCCAATTGAGCAAGCGGTTTCAGAGGAGTTGATTTTTTTCCCATAGGGTCCAATGTTAATCTATGGTCCTCGTTGGCGGCCATCTTGGATTAGGTGCGGACATGTCGGACACAAATTTTTAATGTGGTCCACCCCTGGACTATTGTGACCAAGTTTTGTTGCAATTGGCCCAGCGGTTTCAAAGGACTTGATTTTTTAATGTATTTCCCATAGGGTCCAATGTTAATCTATGGTCCCCGCTGGCTGCCATCTTGGATTAGGTGCGGACATGGCGGACACAATTTTTAATGTGGTCCACCCAAGGACTATCGTGACCAAGTTTGAATGCAATTGGCCCAGCGGTGTCAGAGGAGTTGATCTTTAGACGAACAATGTATAAATAGCAAAAATTTGACAATAAAGGGCAATAACTTCAACATGGGTATTCAGATTTGCTTCAAAATTTTCAGAGGGATAGATCTTGGTATGCTGAACATTTTTGCAATTTCAACTTGACTTCTATCTGTTATAGTTTTCCTAATAAAAAATTAAAAATATTAAAATTTTGAAAATTTTACGGAAAAAGGGCAATAACTCCAACATGGGTTTTCGGATTTTCTTTAAAATTGCAGGGCAGGTAGATCTTGCCATGCTGATCATTTTAACCTGGTGTCAGATTTTTGATATCTGTAACGGTTTTCGAGTTATTTGCAAAAAACAGCAATTTACCACCATGTTCTATCTTTAGTAACAGCGGCCATGTTGTTTGGTCTTCGGACTAATCGAACACAATTTTGAAACTGCACACCCTGGTGATGATTCAGGCCAAGTTTGGTAAAAATTGGCTCAGTGGTTTCAGAGGAGAAGATTTTTGAAAAAGTTAACGACGGACGACGGACGACGACGACGGACGCCAAGTGATGGCAATAGCTCACATGGCCTTTCAGGCCAGGTGAGCTAAAAATCGAAGTCCAAATGACATGACCAAAACAAGAACACAGAAAACAATGACGTTAGACACAGAAAACAATGACGTTAGACAGATACAAAGCACAGAAATTCAAAACAAAGGCACTCACTGAGAGTGACTTAAGGTGCTCCAGAAGGGCACATGTCCTGCTCTGTTAACAGCACCCGTCACACTGTGAGTGAGTCAATCCAGGAAAATGTCACAGTCGGTAGTCAAATCCGGGAAGACGTGAATCTAGCTGAAAATGTCTACTTTCATTTGGGATACTGACACGTCATATCTTTCAATGATGTTATGGTGACGGCCATAGAATTTCTTGAGTGATGAAATTAACATTGGTTGAACAAATCCCTGACTAAGCAGCTTTTGGGACAGTGTTTTTGCTCTGTTCAAAAATCACTGTACAAACTACACGCTCGACAGTAACGAATCAACCGTGAAATGTACACTCCATAGGCTGGAAAGGTAGGTATATTGCTGCTAAGAAAGGGACAGTTTGACTCCTTTATAGAAACAGTTTGCTTATGGTTTTTAGTCGTATATTTTGTTGTCTGGTTTAGATAAACAAATTAAATAATTCAAATTTCCAAGAAATTTCTGTGTTTATAGTTTCTCCCTCTATATGATACGAATACATATACACATATTATAAATCCATCACAAGTTAAACTTTGGTCCTTCACTTATCTCATATGGATCATATCAGATTCAAATGGCCATTATAATTTGATATCTAGCCACAATCATTTCATATTCTACTAAAACTATACGATGCATTTTATGGCAATCATAGTTGTTTCATCTTCCAAGCTCTATCGCCGACTCCATCAGTATAACTAGACACCAAATGACTTGTCTAAATCGAGAATATCAATGCTTTCACACCACTAAAACAAGTAATATGCAATAAGTTTTCCCTTTCAGTCTTCATCGGGCTACAAAAAGTCTGAAATGTTAGCCACAGACAATCTGCTGATAACTATATTTATATTTTCATATATGATAATGTTACAATAATACAAAAAAAATATGATTATAAATCGGTATAATTTTTCTACCGTGTCAACAGGAAAGTGAAAAAAAAGGAAAATATTGGGCACCATATACCAGCCATTGAACACCTAAACGACAAACAGAAGGTATGATGCACAGGTGTAACAGTGTACGTCTAACATGGACAGTCAATCAACAAACTTTGAATAACATTATATTTAAATTCATGTCTTGCAATTTAACATTTTACGTTTATCATATGGCATATTTATGCAAAAGTTGTTTTATATTATATTATTAATCTCTATTACTAGTATTGAATAACATTATACAGAAGTTACTGTAAATATAATTTCCAAGCGCGGATCCAGACAATTTGAAAGAGGGGGGGGGTTCCGATTGGAAATGAAAGAAAATTTCGCCGAGCGGGTGTTTCATAGTAAAACTTTTTTCATTAATAAATACATGATTGTCCGAATAAACAAGGGGGGGGGTCCAACCCCCGGAATCCCCCCCCCCCTGGATCCGTCAATGATATCTTCAGAAGTCCTTTCCAACAACCCATGTCTCCTCAGTGCAGATCAATTCCAAACATTAATAAGACCAAAAACCAAAATATGTTTATATAATTAGTGAAAGGATACGGAGTAAATACACATGATATCAAGTCTCTACAAATGAATGGTAAAACCAACCAATGGAACAGAGATTTTATGGTAACAGTTATTTTCCATCAACTTAAACTTTACGATGCTTTTTATGGCAATCATAATTGCTTCATCTTCCAAGCTCCATCGCTGACTCCGTGAATATCACTCGACACCCAACGATGTCTAAATCGAGAATATCAATTCTTGCACACCACTAAAACAAGTAAAATGCAATAAGTGTTGCTTTCCAGTCTTCACTGGGCTACAAAAAATCTAGCATGATTCCCATAAACAATATGCCGTTTTACATAAATGGTATTATCATACTTTACAAGATTTTTCCCTTAACAAAAACTAATTAGATAATTCAATCTATCGTATGTAAGATTTGTTTCCAAAGCTGTCAGGTTGACTATTCCAAAAAATATCATATGACCGTTTCTTCAATAATCATCAACCTACCAAAAACCGAGAAATGCCTAAACTGACAGGACCATGTAACAAGAAAGCCAAATTAAGTAAGGACAGGGCTTTGCTATTCTCTTGGCCCCGCAAACCTTTTTGTTCCCGTGAAGTTTTGTTTTCATTTTAATGTACCTGTACAAACAATTAATGTCCTTGTGATGTTTTCATGGCCTAAATTCTTGTTATACTTGAAGTTTTTGATTGGTTGATAAATATTGAACAAGTTTTCCGGTACTGTAAGATTTTCTTGTCATAATAAGTAATGTCTAACTGTGGCAGTCGATATTGGCATAACTGTTTCAATACAAATTTGCACTTTTTTCTAACAAGCAGGGCCCGAAAGATATTTTAGTGAGGAATATTTTCAAGATAAACCTAATATTAGAAATACTCTTTAGTCTCGTTTTATGTGTTTCCAAAAATCGAACACATGACATTTTATTAATAAACAAAATGACACAATACTTAAATTTAGTATTCAACATCTCAGATCACGAGACATACATGTAGTACATGTAAATGTAGGTATTTCAAGTGAAACACTCAAATTAAACAATATTTAATTTATGCACTTGACCCTGATTTATTTACTATTTTTACACTGGTTATCTTTCAAAATTTAGATTTGAGAGTAGTAAATAACAAAATACCGAAGTTACTGTTAATTTATTTTCTTCATATGCGCATTTCTACAACTTATGTCTCATCAGTGCAGATAAAAGCCAAAACATTTGAAAGTCCATTGACCGAAAACGTGTAAAAGCTGATAGAGAACAAATAACCCAAAGGATCTAAAAACAAATGCCAATATTCAGCTAAAAACAGAGCTATGCATGAGGGAGATACTCCTTAGTTTTAAACACAATTTTGTAAAATTTAGATATTGCAAGTTTCAATAAAATCGGTTTTCGGGTCAGCACTGAAGTACTGACTACTGGGTTGGTGAATATCCTCGGGGACTAACAGTCCACCAGCAGAGGCATCGGCCCAGTGGTAATAAATAACAAAATACCGAAGTTACTGTTAATTTATTTTCTGCATATGTGCATTTCGACAACTTATGTCTCATCAGTGCATATAAAAACCAAAACATTTGGAAGTCCATTGACCGAAAACGTGTAAATTATGGAATATGGAAATGCAGTGAAAGCAGCAGCGCATTAAAATTGATTGCAAATTAATTACATTATTTTATATATGCATTTAAACAATTTTTCTACTGAAAGTTGAGTTGATTTGAGTTCTGAAGAAAAGTTGAAATATCTTAAAAGTAGTTATTTTTGTACAAAAGCATTTAATGATTTTATCGAATTTTAACAAGGGACAATACGAATTTTTAAACACGTCCTAACGTTTTTTCCTAAGTTTATTTAACTTGATACGAATACAATCTGAATACCAAACATGCTTCAAAATCTAAAATCCCCTAAAATCTCCTTTGCTGAATGGAGATCTCATCAATATATCCCCCTGAATTAAAGATAAAGAGAATTACAGAAGTTTCTAATTCTACATCTGTCTTGGACTTGAATCTTGCATTTGACGGAAACGGTCATCTCAGTCCTAAAATTTACGACAAAAGGGATGACTTTAATTTAAAAATTATCGACTTCCCTAAAACGGAGACTAATAGTCCAACTTCTCCTGTTTGTATATTTAATATATTTAATGACTGATTCGATAATCTAGACCCAGCATCAATAATTCAATTATTCTGACTTTTCCTTAAAATATATCTCCATGACCACATTATTGATCACAGCTTCAAAAAATTATGTCACTAAGGTTCATTAAATTAGTTTTTTAATAGCAATCAGGTCCTTGTGATCCGAACTTTTATTCAAGGTTCTTTATTTACTTAGTACTGGGATAAACGTTTCTTTCATTTTCTACGATCTTTCAATAGTAAGTTTTGTCAAATTGCTACCGGACACTACTGCAATGGACGGGGGAGCTTTGAAGCGCATTGAAACTGGAGTCCAACTATTTCTTTTGATTTGCTTTTTCCAAATTGGGACCGTTTGTTCAGTTTTTCTGTTGGTTTTGCATCCAATGGATTGTCGCCCCTGACAATTCTGCTCGGTATTTTTGGTGTTTACCTCAAAACTATTCAATATGTTGATTCCTATGCTTTCCAGTTAGAACATAATTGGTTATTTGTTCTCGGTCAGTTTTTAAACATCTTTAGTTATTGGTCTTCTAATGTTTAGATTTTATCTGCACTGAAGAGACAAAAGTTGTCGAAATGGCCATATGCAGAGCCTAAATTAACAGTGATTTCGGGATTTTGTTATTTGTAACCACTGGGCCGATGCCACTGTTGGTGGAATGATAGTCCCCGAGGTTATTACCAGGACAGTAGTCAGTACTTTCATGCTGACCTGAAAGCCGCTTTGATTTGGAAACTTGCAATATCTAAATTTTTGCAATTTTTGTAGAAAACTCTGTCCTTAGCTGATTTTGGCTTTACATTTAGATCATATTTGGTTATTTGTTCTCGATCAGTTTTTAAACATCATTAGTTAATGGTCTTCCAAATGTGTAGACTTTATATGTACTGATGAGACATAAGTTGTCGAAATGGCCATATGCATAACCAAAATTTACAGTAACTTCGGTATTGTGTTATTTTCGTATTCTTGTAAACGAGATAAGACTAGGAACCTCTAAGTAGCTTCTGCTTTTCGTTAGGTTGATAGTTTTTAGTATAAAGTATTCCATTGAATAAAATTAGACTTCCTGAAGGTGCAACGGGGAAGTCGAAAATGATTTGATATTGAGATCCTATCCCTTTCCCTTATAAAAATGATTTGCGTAAAAAGACACAAATATTATTTCACTAAGAATTCCCATATTGTTTTCGGTTCGAATCACAGGATGTTGCGGTCCATGTCAATTTGCATCGGAAGTCATTTCAAGAGGTTTCACAAGTCAGTTCTTGAGACAATTGCCTCTTCCTTCTTAAGACAGTGCCTATTACCACATACTTCTGTTAGTATACTAATTTGATTATACACGCCTACTACGTTGGAAAAGAAAAGGAAGAAAAATTAACGAAAACAGGAAGACGTGCGTTAGAATTCAGGATGTCTTTAACATTAATTAGTTCTATTATAATAATCTAACAACTAGTTATCGGATGCTTGTAAAATACAACGTTAATGTTTTATGCCTGATGATTTTATGTTTTATGCCTAATAATTTTAAATTTTTACTCAATGGGGGCTTTCGACTCTAACACATTATCTCAATATCATTTCGCTACAAGTCTTGACTTTTTATTTAATAAATGTATGTAATATAGTTTTGAAAGACTTCCTTTTATGCCTATCCAAACATTTGTAGAAAAACGTCAAATTTGTGAAAAAAAACTTATTTGTAAGACTGATAGCATATTCATTTGTTACTGTATTTCAGTACTAGCATAAAAGGCTTGAGTGATCGTTAAAACAATTACACACGAAGAGCAATAATTCGTTTAATGAGATAGAGAGGGAAAATAGCACACTGTGAGAGCGACTCAAGATAGACTTTTGAAAATTCATGAACGTTTCTACAAACCGATGTATAAATTATTTTTGACCCATGTGAACATGGATAGTGGTTATAAGTTTGGTCGTACACAGTAGTAAAGACAAGGGTCTAGTCTGCAAGAACGTGGACTCTAAATGGTGAGATGTAGATGCATTCTACTCAAGAACGCAAAATTTACGGTAGGAAGATTTAACTTGTTTATGGATATACTTACGGATCATTTGGGTTTTTTATTGACTAGCAAGCGAATTTAGTTAGGCACATAAGAAGCAGATAATCATAAAATTATATTTTTTCAACTACCTCATATTGTTTCGTACAGTCATTCATAATAAAAGACTTGCGTGGCACGAATTGGAATATAACTCCTTAAAATATTCGTACCATATATATCCGAGGTTTTTTAATTTAAAATTTCCAAACCAACCACAGACCTAACTTAAGGAGATAGACCTAGGTTAAGGGACATAACTCTTAAAAATCACAGGTGAGTTTGTTGAAATCATTTTCATAAACAGATTCTAAGCCTCTGAGTAACATAGATGATTTTTTATTCTTTTTCACGTCAATGCTTAAAAAGCATTGATGAAACTAACTATTTCAAACGTCTTACTGATTTAAAGAGTTATCTCCCTTAACCTAGGTCTACTACCTTAAGCTTAGTATTTAATAACAACAGCAACCACAGAATTTAAGCAGTGTTTAACACAAGCTGTCACAAACATTTAAGTACTAGAAAACTATATATAATAACATTATGTATACTGAACTGCCTTGCCAAGTGGCATGGGTCATAATGTTGTTTAATCTTTTATATTCATTTTGAATCTGTATTAATATCAATGACGGGTGTTGTTTCATTGTCACGTGTCCCTTCTTTTGAAATCTTTGAGACGTATCAATTTGCTGTAATTTCGATCCTTGTAATACTTGGTAAAAACACATTTAGGTGAACTCAAATCTATTTTCAAACATAAACAATGATTTTAGGCCTGTTACAGATGAGCACGCAATATCAAAGCGAGGATGGTTGTCTCAATTCAGTATCGATAAATAATAAGATATAAATTATCAGCTATAAATTATCAGCTCATAGAAGTGACAAGAAATCAAGAATGCGTGCTGCCTTTTTGCATTTTTACATCGTATTCACGTAATGACGTGAGCTTACAATGTACTGCATACAACGTTCAAAGTTTACTCAATAAGTAGTGACATGAACGCAATGACGATTTGGATATACAAGACTGGTTTGCACAAACGTCAATTAAATTTAATTAACGCTTGAATTTTAAGTGTAAATTAATTTGGTTGAATTAGTTAAGGATTAAATTTACGCTTAAAATTTAAACGTCAGTTAACTTTATTTGACGTTTGTGCAACCCAGTCCTGAACAATAGTCGCGTAAGATATTCAATTCATTGTTAAGTGACGAAAAAACTAATCTTTAGCGTAGTGACGTATTATGTATTCTCGAGAAGTGGATTGGTATTAAAAGTATCTTGAAGCAAAAATCAACATTTGAGTAATCTGCTGACGCTTTAGTGAAAGGCGGGGGTATTATATGTGTCTTTTTCTAACAATGATTATTGATGAAAGATTAGGTTCGATTAAGAATAAATTATGCTGCAGGAGAATACTTAAAATACAAATGATTTTGTAATTTTTTAAGATATAGAGTATCTCCAGAGGTGATTGATTGATTGATTAGTTACCGTTTTACGACCATTCGGCAACATTTGAGACAAATGAGAACGAGAACAACTAATAACATGAAACAGTTATGAGAAAACAAAAATAAGAGTTGATCGGATAGCTGGGGCATAGAATTTTGATTGCCACTGGAAAAGAGGTCAAATGGTTAGGACAGAAAATTTTGCCTTCTATACAACCCTAGTGAGTCTTTTCGTTTCTAGATATATAGATGGGGTCTTTATTCTGTATGGAGTAGCTTCTCTCCATACAGTTAATCTACATTGATTTGCAGCCTGGCTTTCCAAGTTATGGACCGACTATTCCCATAGACAGGGGTATTTTTCTATCCACCAAATGGAGAACCGCTCGGTTTGTACTGTAAACGGAGCACCTAGATCGATTGTAGCTTCCAGCCAGTAGGAATATAAAGGAACTGTTACTGTAATAACGTAAAATGTTTTAGTAAGCTTTCAGACTTGATATTTAAGATAGGTAGTTGATTTGTTATAATCTTATACCATGTTCACATATATTACAGCTTTTGTATTCTGGATAAATCACGCGATGGGTAATCACGCAATTATCACGTAAAATGTGTCTAAACCACAAAAAGGACATGCTCGAAATATCTGGGAAGAGTGTTCAGATTACACATATTATTGTTTACATTTTAAGGGTCTGTACACTATGCATTTCTAGATTCATTCCAGATTACCTGTTCAGATTAAGCTTTTCCCGGATTCATTCCGGAAGGAATTCCCGATCAAACCACCTCATGACTGGGTTTCGTCACGCGATGAAGATTGCGTGATTATTCCGGAAAGATTTCACATAGGTTTTTATATGTGAACGATATATCTAGAATGAAAGCGCGATAATTACGTTATAAAATTGAAGAGTGGACAGGATATAATACACGCTAAAGATTAAAGTGTAACAAAACGAACTCATATACTCAAATCATACATTAAAAAAATGAATATTTCATTTTTAAGACACGCTTTGTACGTAAATTATCATATTAATGCCCCATCTTAACATATAGAACTAAGATAAAAGATGAAAAGGAACATGAGAATGCCATTTTCTTTAGAGTTCTGATCTTCAGTTTATTGGTATTCTTGTGGTACTTTGTTAGTATTCCCATCGTCGTAATTAATTTTGTTGGTATTTCCATTTTAGTTTTTGGTAATACCTTTGTCAGTTGTTCGTGTTTCCATTTGAGGCCACACTTCCAGTGTATTATTTTTTAGGGTTAAAAAAACATCAAGACGGGAAACATAAATAATGAAAGGATATGAAGTAGATGTATATGTGAAAAAGTCTCTACAAATACATTGTAAGCAAAATAACAACAGATGTCAACATTAAGCCTTCAACAGTGAGCTTTGCTCATACCACATAGGAAGACCAAATCGGCCACTTGCTCCTTATCGGCTAAACGTAGAAAGGAAAAACAATTTTGGAGAAGACGAGAAGACCAATTCCAAACCTGTTTGGTTGTGAACATTTCTTCCTTTAAAATTACTGAATAAGTTTTATTTTTTTCCTTAATCCCCATGTTCCTGTAAAATAATCTAATTTTACTGGTGCAAATGTATTATCATCTATATATTCTACAAAAATAATAAACATTAATAGACTGTAATAATTACCATAAAGTTATTTTCTATACCTCACATTCCAATTTGACATGCATTATGTACTTTACTCCATTTTCATAGAAGACCCCTATGAGATAGACATTTATCAACGTAACAATAAAAGTTGTCATATAACTGATGCAATGATAACGAATTTGAAATGAAATCAACGCCATCTGACTCGAACTTCACCAATCAAAATCCCTGTACTAACTAAAATTGTTTACTTACCAGGGCGAACCTTTATAATGCTTATTCTATTCTATTATAACCTAATGTTGGAAAGGTAAACAAACTGTTTTATGGCAATTTTCATGACTGCAAGATTGATAGAATTTTTTTATCTCGTAAATGAATCTGGTTTATGCTTCCTATTTAATCGCTAATATATCATGATTCGGTTGACTCAGTTTTAATGAGCCGAAACTCACTATTCAACTAACACAAGTCTAAGCTTCGATCTGATTATTATACCTTTATTTTTCCGATCGAAGTTACTACGGTAAATTTAACGACCGATGGGAATTGGAAAATTGATATTTGCTACCTGTGCAAGCAGTTACCTTTTTTCAATTTTAGTTTCGTATCTTTTTCCAAGTCGGAACAGACTATGAATATTAATCATTTTCTAATTGAATAGAAAGTATATTTGTGGCATTTGTCAAACTGACTTGATTCCTGATTTTTATCGAATGAAATGTATACCAGGGGTAGATAGAATTTATTGCTAATATTTATGAAAGGGTAACATCCGACATTTAAAATAATAAATGGATGGTATCATTTTTCATCACATTGTCAATAAAATGACTTGCAAATTCTCATCTTTTATTCAAATCATGCATATTTTAGCTATATATTTAATTTGTGTATGTATCAAATTATTTAATTTCTAAAGAAGAATAAATTGCAATTTCTTAAAATCCGCATTCGATTTCTTCAAATCTGTTTCAACAATAGATTTAATTTTGTCCAGAATTTTTCACGCTTACTTCATTATTAATTCCTTAGAATTTTTGTGATTTTTACAGGAAAAAGAACAGAAGACGTAAATGTGTATCCCTGCAACATTGACATACTTAATCAAGGGATGGCTACCCAATATGAAGCTTATATTTCAACTTCAATGAATTTATGCATAATTATTCATAAATAGAAACGAAATAAATTACACACGATGTCTGGATTTCAGGATTTTTTGGTATTTATTTCATTCGGTGAATATTAAGATAACGAAATACCGAATTCGGACTAAAATTTAAGTTCTGCAAATGGCTATGAAAATACAATTAATTATAGGCCCAGACATACGTTTTCCCATTTTTATATACATAAAATTATGACAAGAAATTTCTGATGCTCAAAAACTTTTTTTTTATATTAGATATATCTTTAATAAATATACAAGTCAAATGTTTGGCGTCTTTAGGAACTGAAAGTATGGGGACTCCTGAAACCATTTTTTTCGTATATAAGTGACACCATTTGTATGAATGTGTTGTTGATTTCAAGCTGTGCTGGTGAACTTATAGTCAAAGAGGATATTCTCCAACTCAGTAATCAATACTTCGATGCTGACCCGAAAACCAGAATTTGGAATCTTGAGTACCTTGAAAATTTCAAAACTAAGGAATATCTCCCTAGTGAGGCGCTCTACATTTCGAAAATTTTGGCTTTCCATTTAGATCCTAGTTTTTTTTATTTGTTCTCTATAAGGGTTTCTATACATGTTTCGATTAATGGATTTTCAAATGTTTAGATTTAATCTGCACTGAAGAGACCTAAGGTTTCGAAATGGCCATCTGCAGAAATTAGATTTGCAGAAACTATGGTATTTAAAGTTATTTACAGTTTACTGATAAAACAAATTTTGTATTTGTACAAAAATATTTGGTGTTTAAAGGTAAGACAAAAGCTTTAACAAAGTTAATAAGTACCTAGGTTGCAGTTAACGTTTGTTCTGCGGATGACCATTTCCAAAGCTTAAGTCGAATAAAAATAACATTAAACGTCAAATTGAGTTTTACAAATTAATTGAATAATATGATGAATTGTAACCGTTTCAAACAATGCAATGATTTTAGTAGTTACGGCGCTTTCGTTAATGGTGGCCAAAGAACGAAGTTTACGGTAAATTTGGTGCTTGAAAATTGTCATTTCCACAAATTGTGTATCTTTACTGTAGATCAATTCAAAGATTGGGAAGATCGAAGCCCTAGGATGAAAGAGAACAAATAAAAACCAAATAAAAATATCCAATCAGATGAAAAAAATCTGTTCATGAGAAAATGTTCATTGGCTTCTTTTTTATTACTGATTACTAGTTTCCGAGTAGAGCAGTTCATTTTTTTCGGGCCAGCACCAATTAACTTTGCTGGTAACAATCCTCGCAGTCAAATAATTCACCAGCAGAAGATCGATCCAGTACATTTACTCCATATCCCTTTATTTGTCCATTTACATTTGTACTAAATAACTACCAAAGTTATCAATGAAATGTTTGATATAAGATAGCAGTTGCTTTCACGACACCAATAGTTTATTGTTTATTGTCAGTTTCTAGAGTAACCATGTAGTCATGTAAATTTCTTTTGGTTTTGGTTTATCAGTGTAATTAATCTTTAAAGAAAACATGTATGAAATAAGGAAAACTTCAAACATAACAGAAAACTTAAAAAACAACTCAAATACCCAGTTCTTAGCCTTAACCGGAAATGTAACTCTTGAGTTAGCATTTACTGAAACATTATCAGACTTTTTTGTTTTCAATGATGATCGGAATTTGATAAGATGTGTGGAAAATACACGTTTAAATCGGATCATAATTTTACCTTTGAGGCATCTGATGATTCTGAAAATTTAAGCCTCCAAGAGTGGTATCAAAATAGTGAAAAGAAAAATCGTTGATCTAAAAAATTCGATGATTTCATTTAGCTTTCATCTTTATGTTTTAACGAGACTCTTCGAAAATCGTGCGTTTTAAAATCTAAATTTGGTAATATTTTATTCACAGCTTTGACCTTGCAAGACAAATAAAGTTATCAAAGACATGCAAATCATCATTTTATAAAATTCACGATTAAGAAATATATTTAATTATTTCATATGCATCCAGTTTTCAAAAAGACTTTTTATGGCAAATCCATAAAACCGTCAATGAAAACCTAAATATGTAAATAAGATATATATACATACTGCTAAGTACCAAAGACTTGTAAAACATCCGTTAGCAATTGGTCTCATGTTTTAAAGGACATTTGAGTAAGAACTTGTTCTATTCTAGAGATCTCGCTTATATGCAAATCAATTAAGTTTGGATGAAATTGCAGACGGCATAAGTACTGTGATTAAGCAAAAATAAACGCAATAAATACGTGGGTTTGCAGTTAAAGTTTTGACTGATTTATTGCATTCCTTGTAAATGCATTGTTTATGTACATATCGATATTGCATGTTGTTATATAAGCTAAAAGGATATGTAACGCATTTGCATAGTCAAGGGTAAACTAAGCATTTTTATTCAAAGCAAAGTTATTACATAAAATACATTTTGTTATATCGGTATTTGCAACTTTGTCTATTCTAAATGTAATATCCAAGGCAAAATGATGTTTCAGGTTTTGCATTTGAAAAGCTGGTAAATTGGCACTACATGCGTTTAAAATTTCATGTCACAATAGGTCAACAGGGAACCATTATATGTTTGTTTGTATTCTGAAGGCAGTTTTAATTTTGTTGCATTTCATTTTGAAATGTTATGTATTTGTCATAACACATAATTTTCTAGATGAATATATCAGAATCTGCATATAATTTATCTTCACGTCTTTAGATTTAACTCATGGATACCATCAGGGTGCTATTCTTTTTGATTGTTGCCATTTTTATGACACTGCACGTAAAGTTGCCAATAACTAGTGGGAGACCCCCATTTCCAGAACAAAAGAAAAAGAAAAAAACATTCCACTTTACTACAGACATGCAATACTAGCAGTTAATCAAACAGCCATTGAGCTGTAACATGTACCGCCGTAATCCACAGCAATTCTCCATTACCAATGGTACAGCGATGTACAATCAAGTGAGTCCTAAAGATAAAGTTTACTTGTCAAAAACATCATTTGGTCGATAAACGAACCTGGCAGTAACCACTTACTATATCAAACGTCATGAAAAACAGAAAATTTTACTCTATTTTAGGGATATTTTTTCGATTTTTATATTTTTTTAAACTCGGTCTTTCACTTACACGGACTATATTAAGTGTGTGAGTGAATCATTTGTATTAGTTTACTTTTATTCCTACAAAAATCAACTCGTTGCCAATTGCCAAAAAAGCAAGAAAACAAAACATCTATTAAGCTTTTTTTCTTTATGATATTACATTGATAAGCTTCTTATAGAAAACACTAAATGTGCCTGCACGACACGTATACCCCCGAATGGCAATGATCGCAATACAAAATATCAAGTTTTCTATCCGAAATCTGTTACTTCAAGAAATTTAAATGCAATACGGCAACAATTCCTACAAAAGTAATTGAACCTTTAAGAAGCTATTCACATATACTAAATAACAAGTCAAATTTCATTTGCATGGTCTTAGTAAAAGGTTTGAAAAACTCCATTTTATGAAAATTTTAAAGTTTGAAGGATATTAAGTTGCACTGAAATTAATGATTCGATGCAAATCTCAAACTTGATCTGTAACTCATCACGATCAACTCACATACCAAATATCAAGTTAATCTCAAGTGGTCTTTGTGAAAAGTCAAGAAATTGTACATGCATTTTGCTGAATTACGGAATGACATATAAAGGTAACACTGTCACAACTTTCTTTGTTTTGGGGGAATACAAAACACAACCAGTCAATAAAGCCAATTTTTCGTTTTATATGGTCAAGGTAATGAACAAAATGTTGCAGTACATTTATGCTCTGTAGTTCAATAACTTCTTACTTTTCAGTTCAGACAAGATGTGTTTTGTGAAACACTTATGCCTAAAGATTACGCATGCAAAATATGAAAGCCTTATGCACAAAGATTACACATGCAAAATATGAAAGCCCTTTCACTTACCATTCAAATGATATACCCAATGTTAAAGTTTTTTGTGGACAAACAGACAAACAAACAAACAGACATACAAACAAACAGACCAAAAGCTATATCCCCCCGAATCTTTGATTCTCGGGGGCATAATAAAAATTCAACATTTGGAATACCAAAACACATATCGTAGGAAAAAAGCCTATGGAGAAAACATACATGTCTCATAAGTAACGCCAAAACGGATTGCTTTAGGAATGTTATATATGACATATATAAAACAGTAATTAATAGCACATAACGGAATTCAGAACCAAGCTGAGCAAAACCTATATTAATCCTTGGACATTAATCCAAAATAAATTAACATAAGAGAATTAAGAAAGATATTAAGTTGTTTCTAAACACTGTTACTAGATATTGTAAGTTTTCAAGTGATCAGTTTTCGGACCAGAATCGACTTACAGGAAGACCTGGCTGCTGATAACGGCGGGAACTAACAGTTTACCAATGGAGGCACAGAACCAGTGGTAATAAAATCAATAAATACCAAGGTTGTCGTTTAGTTTGAATAAAAGATGGCAATATTAACATTTAATGTTAAAATTCAAACAATCGAAGAAAAAAAATAAATAAGTAAAAAAATAAAATAAAAAAGAGGGAAAAAACACAAAAGATGCGAAATATATATCTGCTAGAAAACAAATATTTTTTTTATAAAGAGACAAGGAGAACAAATAACTTTTAAAGACACTTAGATTAACAAAAAATCAATTCAAAAGTGAGAGTTTTATAAAGCTTTTTAGATATTGTTGTTTTATCTATCCGTAATAAGAAAAACACGTAAGAATGACCAGAATGAGTACATCTCAAACTTTCAACATAGAACACACTCCTATCCCAGAAAGAGAGAACAGAACAATGGAACATATAACGTGTTCTTTCAAACTAATCTTTATCTTTGATTTTATGGTCTTCCAAACGTTTAGATTTTATCTGCACTGATTAGACATAAGTTGTCGAAATGCGCATATGTAGAATCAAAATTCACAGTAACTTCGGTATTTAGTTATTAGTTAACTCTAATCGAAGATATAAAACTCTGATACTTGCGCTGAAAATCCCATTGGTTTCGAAATGAATGATGTAGTAAGGTTTGTCCCCAAAACGCATCTTATAATATATTTGTTGGACAAAACTCGGTCTTACTATAGTACGATGATCAACTTCGTTCATAAATATTTCTCCTCTATTCGTAAAATTATTCAATATTACATTTACGTTTGAAACCAGCTGTTACGCTTTATTAAAAGGATATTTGAGGCCAATATCCGTTGGATATAGCTAACAATAAGTCTTCTGGAGACAAGACGTCTACAACAGATCTACCTCCAGGGTATATACTGAACCAAATACGTTTTCAAGGAAAAAATTTAAACCAATATGTATAACATGTCGAAGTAAGACGAATCTTACAATGTATATACAATTTGACCACATTTTCACATCACAAGTGCATTCGTCAAGTACTGCAGTCCTGATCCGAAAACCTATCATTTAGACTTTATCTGCACTTAAGAGACATAAGTTGTCGAAATCCGTATATGCAGACACCAAATTCACAGTAACTTCGGTATTTAGTTATTTATTAAATATATGTTTCGCGTCGAGTTTTGTTCACGATATAGTGTAATCGCCGCGTTTACTGTTTTATCTAATGCATTTAAATGGGCAGTCAAATTTACATTTAGGCTAATTTTCGTGAATTCACATATACTTAGATACATGTATGTAAATTTATTTTTTATTCTAAGGAAGGGGCATTTCCATCGTGAAAAGAGCAGACCTTTCTGATATAAGCGCTTCTTTTATGTAATTTTGGTTATTGTTATCCATTCACTCTCAAATATGCTTCAAACTATGGTCTTTTAAACGTCTGATCTGATGCTTATTGGGTTAAATCTTCTCGAAACAGCCAATAGGATCGATCCTCGTTTTATGAACATTTTTGAAAGCTTTATGCAGTTGTTTCGAAACAAAAAAGGTTTACAAGACAACTCTGTCTGACCTGAAGCTTTTTTAAATTTTTGCTATTGATGAAAATAAATTGCTGAAAAGTGAATCCAAGTGAGCTTCTTTCATCTCCGCAAACATGGCTATTATCAGATACATTGTAAATCCCACTCATTCTCGTGTAAATTATATACATCTTTATCCCATTATCCATTACTCAAGTAACTTGCAGACAAACTAGAAAATATCGTCGTTTTCAGAACAGACGTGCAATTTAAACGAAGGTTTTTCTTAAAATGGACCGATCTTCTGCATAAACCATTCACAATCGAATTGAATGTCAAAATGCATTTAAGTTATAAAAAGCGCCAAGCCCTTATATGTGTATAAATGCTGTCTTTAACTGTTAGGACCTGATACACGGAAATGGGCATGGCTTTTCCATAGTTTTCGCACGAAGGTTCCAAAATTTATTTTTTTAAGCAATTCATTGGAATAGGTAAGCAAAATATAAATATAAAGTAAACTAAAAAAATAATATAAAGAAAAAATGCTTTAACGTTGCTACTTACTACTTTACTGATAAAAAAATTTAAGTAGCTTTATCTTCGTACCCCAAATCAACCAATGCGATTGCCTATAGCAGACGAAGATTGGATTATACAAATTTTAGTGTGCCAATCTCGAACTTATAAAATGCAACACTTCATCAGTCTTAGAAGATTCACTTTTTATCATTTCAATCATTTTAAAACTGAAATTTAACATCATAAAGAGTTTGTTACTGAACAATCAAACATAAAAGTAATTAAATAAGTATAGACTTATTACAAGGAAAGGATGTATATATTTACAGTACTAGAGTTTGCTCTTTGGTTAAACAATAGGCCAATCAGAGCAATATATCTCGCCTGACCTGTGACCTGTGAGTTTCTTATTGAGTTTTTGTCCAATGAACAATTGGAAAAAATATCATTCACCAACCTTACACAATCATTTTTTTATTATATATGTCAATATTTCTATAGTGCATTAACTAATATCATCTGTTTCATACAAATGTTTGATGCAGTTCTTTGCTTTTGAATGTGTACCACCACTTTATCTGCTTATCTCCCTTTATCCTTATATCTTAATGTGTTTACTTTATAGATTTTAAACGTCATATGTACTTTGTGAAAATGTACTGTTACAGTATTATTTTCTGTTATTAACACTAAATTGATCTAATTGGTATTGATTGCTATTATTTTGAAAATTAGGAACATATGCTAGAGATATTATACTTATATTTCATCAAGATCTACCCCAAATTGATAATATTTGATCTATCAGTTGTGATGCTTCACAAAAGCTGAACAAGAAATGATCATTGCTTATTTAGATACAGTTTTTCAACTAGTGCGGAGAGCAAGTCATGAATTTAAGCTTCCGCAAGTAAGGGGGTATTCCCCCTTTTTGGACTCGGGACTTAGGTCTTATTTTCGGCGTACTTTTGGACTTGACCACTTGAGTCCATGGAACCCAAGGATTCAAAAGTCATAGCATTTTGGACTTGTACTTCAAATAAAAAAAAATAAATTTAAAAATAAATTTAAAAAATTGACTTTTTACTTCATCTCAAATTTGTTTGTGTACTCTGAACGCAAGGGGGTGGGGGTTACACCCTCAAGTAAAATGCAGCAGAAATAACGGAGACCATAGAAAACATTGGTCTTCCTGTCATTAAACAATCCTTCTTGACAGCCGTTTACGCGCGTTTAAGTCAAAAGAATATCAATAATTTACATTTATAATGAATTAATCGGTGTCCAATCTATTGTTTTACAGTAATAACAACTCTCTCGATTGCACTTGGGAAACAGAAAAACATAGGGTGCAGAATCTATGGATTCTAACCTGATAATTATGTTTTAATATTTAGGGTTATATTGGGACGCCCTTTAATACTTTGGATACTTAGTTTGGTTCTGATATGCTTTGAGCTCTTCGATTACGTAATAATGTTAAAGTTCTGACTTTGAAATATGAACCAAAAAGGTTCAAACTGGACAAACATAATTATTACAATAAAGTGATAGTAATTTGAAAAAACGATCATATAGTTTTACGGCATTAAATGTGTTCTGGCATATTTTATAGTCCTTTCAAATAAAGACGTGACATGTGAAAGCGTCCTCCTGAAGCCGATCCGTATCTCCAAAACATTTATTAGACATGTTACAATAGAAAAATATTTTTGCAATTGGTTGTAAGCGAACTAAAAAATGGCCAGACCTTATATTTGGCAATATTTTATAAATTGAAGACAAAATATATAATCTTGCCATCTATTTCTGAATATCAACGAGGTTTTAGAAAATTTGATTTAATTGAAAGTCGTCAGTCAGATTTGTTTTTCAAAACAGCTGTTTTACTGCTCTCATAACAGTAGTCGACTTGAACTATGCAATTTGTAACGTACATGCATAAAACAGCCAGAATTTGCCCCAACGACAGTGACATCATATTTCATAACGTCTATTGCAACAAAACTGCAGCTGTAAAGATGTCAAATTCTAACATAAATA
Source organism: Modiolus philippinarum (assembly GCA_002080025.1). Taxonomy (NCBI): domain Eukaryota; kingdom Metazoa; phylum Mollusca; class Bivalvia; order Mytilida; family Modiolidae; genus Modiolus; species Modiolus philippinarum. The sequence goes on from MJUU01019745.1 coordinate 48,253, forward strand.
ACCATAAATTTGTTGAATAAATCTACCCGTAGATCAAATTTCCCAATTTAACTTGAGTTTAATTATGTTTTCACATTATTTGTCATATCTTAAAATTCCTCTACATATTGTCATCCTTAAATTAGATTCGACGGGTTTTTCAAAGTATAGCAGTAAATGTTTTTTTCAGAGAAGGACACTTGTAAAAAACGAAATTTATTTATTGTTGTATTTTACCAAATTTTATTCGACAGTGAAAGGCACGATGAATATGGAAGGCGGGGAACCAAACTAACAATAAATTTAACTATACAAGATTTGAAAGGAACAACGAAATTGAAAGTATATTTTTAAGTTGACTAGTTAAGTGTCATTGCTCGTTTTCAATAGGATTGTTCATAATAGAATTAAATGTATTGTATAAAAAATTTATTATAATATGTCAACAATTTGACAGAAATGGTTTCCTGCTAAGTTGGACTGATATTTGTAAATATTAAAAATTCCTGTTTGAAAATAAAATGACTAATCCATAAACCATTTTAATAAGGTGCCATCTATTTTAAAAATTCGAAAAATATTAGGAGGTCATAATTATATTATATATGCATTTTTGAAATTATTTTTGTTATTTCTTTTTTCAAACGATATGTACGTATAATTTATCTTAAAATTTTATTTTGAATATAGTTCTAATCGTTGTTAACGTTTGTCTTTTGGTTGTGTTCCCTGGAGGATTGTAGCATGTAGCTGTGTTTTTCAGCCATTGTAGATGTTACCTGTTATCTTTTGATGTTACGCAATTATTCAGACAGTACGGTGACCCATAGATGCTTTGTTTTGGGGCGTTTTAACCTGGAGATGGGATGTTGTCTCCTAGACGTTTATTTTCTTTAATCATAGTTTCTACATTCAGATATGCATTTCTGAATTTTTTCGTTCAATCGAGCCTAAAACACCACTGACATCCAAAAATTTTGACGTAGCAATTGGACCTACATTGTAACTGTTACCTAATATGGTATCTTAAAATTGTTCGTAGTTTTTTTGTGGTTTATTTCGATAGTCTACTTATTATTATTATTTTTTTTTGCAAAAGGTCTGTTCTTTGTCGTTTCTAAGCTCCTATTTGGTTCTATTTTATCTAGGTACCCTACAAACGTTTTGGCTATTTGTTCATCTAAGTTGACCAGATGGTAGTTGTCTGGATAGCTTTTTTAAGAAATGCTTTGATAGCTTGTTTCTTCATGGTGACTTCAAGATGAAGAACAACAATAAAAGCTTTGTTCCATTGCTTCGTTTTACCATGTATTTGTAGAGACTTTGTCTCATGTGTATTTACTCCATATCTTTTCATTGTTAATTAATTATAGTATAACTAATTGACCGTCGTGAATATCAATAAAAATGTCACGAGTGCCGAACAACGCAGAAGGATTAAACGAGTTGCAGAACTTGTTCTGCAACGAGTTTAATCCACTGCGTTGATCGACACGAGTGACATTTTTAATGATATTCATGATGGTCGATTATTTATGCTTTTTATTATACAGATTTTCTATTCAAAAACCGAAATTTTAGATGTGGATTATTTTTTTTTTTCATTTCAATACGCCAGTTGTTTTCTTGACGACGACATTGAAGAGATATTGTGACGTCGCTTCATTAAGACGTCATCCAGTGACTAGAAATCTTTTCTTTTCACCGGTGACAATATGACATTTATTTAACTGAGAAAACTCGATAAATCACCGCTATCAATATAATAACAACTGTTTCTTAATATACTTAAATTTAGGATTTGGGCAAGCTTTTTTCAATACTGAAACAAAAGTGATAAAGGAGAAGTCGACACAAGCAAAACGAGCACTTCGAATACATCCAACTTGATAAATTCTGAAACTCACCACGAAGAATACAACTCATAATAACACATACAACGGAGCACCTGATGTCACTCTTTTTGAGAGTTCACACTGTTGGTGCTGTAGTTTTTAATTGTTGTATTTGTAATGTTTGTGTTTTGTGAGCATGTGGTGGCTTTGGTCTTCCGTCTTCTGGTACTCTTGCTTTTGCCTTGTCTCTTGGACTTTTATTTTTGTAATCTTGTTCATTGTTCTTTCGGTATTTTGCTGGCGTTTTTGTTATGATACCAAATAATTTATTACGATCCGAATTGCAAAAATAATCTGACTATGGCTTTGTTATGAGATGGTATCAATTTCCTGTCAGAAAAATCAATCATTTGAAATCTGCTTATAATTTGTATATATCAGAGACGTTCATGTCAGTCACCCAAAGTTACAGTGTACATTTTATCAGCAAAACACAACAAAAAGGTACCAATTATAAAATCATGCAGTTTTCGTGTCCAAATCAAGGAGCAGTACGCTGCACGATTTGTTAAATATTTATACGGTATATGTGAACAAACATAAATTGTCATATTTTATTCACTTGTTCATTTTATAGTTTCTCCCAGCCTTTCAATCATGAAATAAACCTATATGATGATGCTTGCATTTTGTTGAGTATACAAGTTTAAATTTGAAGTCCCCTATACACCAACGATATCAACTGGAACCAAGTTGTTGAATTAATAATATAGCAAAGATAACAGGAAACACAATGGTCGAAAATTACAATCACATGCCACGATCTACTAGGGAAATGCACAAGAAAAACAAGACAAACGTAGACAACTGTAGAAACTCGAGATAGCCAGACTTTGTGTCGGTACTAGCAAGAGCTAGCGGTAGGGTTAAACCGGTTTATGGGTACCCAAACCTCCCCTTTCTCTATCCCGTATTGAAAGGTATTGATATTGAAATCCATTTATAATGTCTTTTAGAAGATCAAACATTCTCACTACGAAACCGATCTTAGCTATGATTATAGACCCTTCACACTTGATTCCTAAATATATTTTGATTTTTTTCCTTTCCATTAAAATATTTCCAGTGCTTAAGAATCATAATATAAAATCAATAGGCTGTAAATTAAGGAATATTTCCTTCATTCAAAACTCTGTCCAGTGCAGATTTCGTCATTATTTTACACCCAAAGTCTTTCGATCTTTACGGTGTTCCTAATGATTTGATTTTATCTACACTGCTTTTGTTACGTTACTCTACTGGCAAGTCCATATTTGCCATTTTTTTTATTTGGTACTTGTTTTGGGCAGCTGAATAATTGCTATCTGTGCAACTAATTCTTTTTGGCTTTTCATTTAAACCTTTTTAGAGTTTTTGTTCTCTATCAGTTTACAAGTTTGACGTATGGTCTTCAAATAGTTTCATTTGATCTTTACTGAGGAGACATAAGTTGTCGTAATGGCCATATGCAGGAACCAAATTTGTAGTAACTGCGGTATTTTGTTGTTTAGACCAATAATTTGCAGTCATCAGCAGGAATCTAGCTTACAAACTGCTTATTATTTACAATAACAGTTCCACCTTACAAGGAACTATCATATTTCTCTTGAGTTTTTGGTGAATTTCGCCTGCCATATTAAACACTTATTTTTCTATATTTTATGAAGAATTATAATCGTTTATTTGTCATCCTTTTATTCAAATTATTTATTTTAATTAAAAATGAAATGTTTGTGACGAACAACAAATAAACAACAGTTTTTAAGGCTATTCAAAACGGATATTTTATTATCAGTGATCTTTCAAAGAGAACGAGATAGGGAAGCTGGTTGAAATAGTAATAAATCCATTTTTACATCACAAAGTACCCAACAAACAAAATCTTAGATTCAATATTAATTATACTACATATACATTTGTTGCACCAACACTCATGAGAACATCTCATCTTCTAAAAATTATGATATTTCGTAAGCACTTATATCAATGGCGGATCCAAAGGGGTTATGGTGGTTGGGACCCCTCTTCTTGGATTTTATGGAGAGTATTGGTAAAAATAGAAGACCCAATGTTAAATACAGTTCAGACGTCATTTTTCGGTGGCTTGACCCAGTGGTGAATATCTTCTGTAATATGTAAATGCACTTTGAATCTGCATTTGGAAAATTTTTAAAAAATCAGTTTTTTTATACGGAATTCTCTGCTATTTCAACAAAATTACATTTGTATTTATTTTGTAGTTAACAACTATGTTATAAAACATGGGGTGTGGTGGATGCTGTCGATGAAATTTGGATAAAGCAAATGATATCTGATAAAAAGAAATTGATACGAACATTTTACATAAAATAATGGATCAATAACATTAGCCAGATATTAAGAGATTATCTAAGGTGGTCCAACTTATCATGAAAATTATGTTGTGTAATAGCACCTATACTTTTTACGTGACTTATCTTGACGTATAGGGCGCCACTGTAGATCTAATGAATTCGGAACTAATTTAGAGAAGTTCCAAATGTTTTGGGACAAGTGGAGATAATCATCTCTGCTTATTGTCACACGATTGGGTTGTGACAGTTGAACTGTTTTACAAATTTAAGGTGTATTTTTATAGATAAACGGTGGAATTTGAAAGTTACTAGAAATTTACAAGAGGAAAATTCTGATTTTATTCCTGTATCGATAATATAAAATTGACACATATCTTCATATTGTGCATTGTGTGCTTTTTTAGAAACATAGAAATCTTTGTAATTCTTAGGACAAATATTCCGTTTACCTTAAATTGAAAAAGCATATATGCTATCCCCATAAACCAGGATGCAATGCTCAATAACACACATGCTACTTCTGCCTTAAGGGAGGACATTACATACAGAAAATTCTGTGCTTTGCAAGAACTAGGAAAAAGAAAGGAAATTGGATATTTGTCAAAGAGACAACGACCCAAAGGGGTTTAATATAAACAACCAAAAGCCACCATAAGATCTTCAATGAACGGTGAGGAAACCCCACACCCAACGGCAAGTCGGAGTCGGCCCCTAAGTAAAGAGTAATCAAGTTCAGCGAAATAAACATCATCCTAGACTCCCATAGACATAAAGTGAACTAACTACGAAACAGATAACACACACAAAGGCTTAATAAATTTCCTGACTTAGGACAGGCGCAAACCTGTTGCGGCGGGGTTAAACTAGTTTTATTCTCCCTAAATCAAAAAACAATCGTAACAACAGTAAAATTCAGTTGGCAACAGGACTGAGTCAATTGTGAAAAATGAAACTGAAAGAACTAAATATACGGACATAAACATGAAATCACCTTTGTTTTAGCATTTCATTTTTCATAGTTTGTTTAATTTTTCAATACATTTTGCAAGAACCTCACTCGTATTTATATTTGAAATTAATACAGATTCATTTACATTGGTGAAGATCAACAGTTAATTTTCCTAACTTCCAAAATTATCCCTTTTTCTTCCAATGGCGATGCTTAAAAAATTCAAGTAGAGTTATAAGCAAAACAATAAGTACTCCTAGTGCTTATGGTCCTCTGCGTGCCTCTAGTACTAAGAGCCTAGTTTATTTAGGCTGAAAAGCAAAGTTAAAAAATAGCGAGTCCAAGTAAAATCTATTTAGTCCTTTTGAAGTTGGCGACAATTTTAAGCGGACTTAACAGTACCTAAACAGAATTTAACCAAAATGTCGTGAACTTCAACTGGACTAAACAGATCTTGTAAGAATTCTATAATTTTTACCATTTCATTCAAACTACGTTGAACTAGGCTTATCAGGAGCTTAGTGATTGAAATGTGATGTTGAAGTACCAAAATCAATTAGGAATGGACAGTCATTGATTAATTAGATCATTTATTAGAGCGTCTCAGTGGTTACTGCCTTGAAAGACAACATGGTCTACCCGCGGATCATGCCTTCGAAGACAGCCGGGGGTCCTCCTGAAAAAGAGGGGTCCAGGCTTTTATTTTCCTTTAATTTTGTCTCAAGTCCGCATGAAGTTCATTTTCTCCGAAAAGGTGTTTCAGTCCTTTCTCCCACCTGCATGGGTTCACCAACGGAGACTGTACATTGCAAAAGATACCGCTCTTATTATGCTATGATTTTGTCATCACTAAAAACTAAAATTAAAAATTAAATATTTATAACAAAGCGTAAAATAAAATCAGCCATTTGCAATTTTCCACCAAAGATTATTTGATTTGTAGTTGTCATTTTGTACCATTTATTTTAAACGCTACGCTTTGTATTGTCAAGTAGTTCTCACAAATCAAACTATTATATCATCTACGATGTCAATATTTGAAAATTTTAAAATTTAACAAAGTTTTACTGTGTAACATTGTAGAACGAAATCCCGCGAGATATAATGGTGCCAAGAAATGTAGTTATGTTTTAAAATCAGCGTGTGTCCTATGAGTGTTGGGAAAAATCGGCATAGAGAAATGTAAATATGCATGTCCATTACACTTTGCCGTCTTTATTGAAACACGATTTGTAAATATTTATTACTTGATTATATTTGTTAATAAAACACTATTTTTCTGTCATCAACGAATCTACAATTTATATTTAATGAACTCCTGTCCATATTTCAAATACAGCAGTTTTATTTATTTTTTATTTCCACTATGGATAGAAAATTGAATGTGCCGTCATGGCATTTTGGTTTTATAGAACTTTTTTACTATTATTATCATTTTATTATTCAGATAGTATTTTAGGCATTGTTGTCAATGAGTTGTTTAATTTCAGGTGATTTTTCTTTTTTACATTTTGCTTTGTTTATCATTAATATACTATCCAGATTTTATACAAGATCAGACACTCAATTGAATAAAACAAATTTTAAATCCAAATGTCAATTTTTGTCAGAATAGTAGCAGAGTTTTAAAGAAAAGTACAGACTTGCGAAAGTAATGTCCAGGTCGGCCAAAGTAATATATTCTATCTATATTTGCAAATGATATTTGTTATTGTATTAACCATATGTGTGTATGCCATATTGCCATATACAAGTGTTTGTATTTGCTTGGCCCCTATATGTGTAATTTGCATATAATAAAGTATATATAATCACGTCTGAGTTCATACGTATGTATAATAAAACACACGAGTCAGTCTTGAATTACCCTCCCCCCCCTTTCAAATTTTATTTTGTAGCAATTATGGTATCATGACGGCCAATTATACATAAACTATAGGTACATATCTTATAGGGTCACTAGACCGTCTATCGCCTGTTTATTTAATGTTTCAAGAAAATACGGAAACGGGTACTATTTCCGAGAGTACCTTTGAACTACTGTGCGCGAGGTTGTGGTTATTAAACAAAATTAATTGGATAAATTATCGCTAAACATTTGAACAGAGAATAACAAGTTTTTCGCACCAAGTACATTATAACAACGGCTTAGCCAGATGTTTTGTTAGAATAACATGTTAACTGCAATTATTATTTTACTTGAATCAATTCCGGTGTCCAGACATTTTGCTTCAATCTACCTGATTAAATGGAGTGGGCGTGTCATGCCAGGTAACTACTCTTTATGGTGATTGGGTATATTGATTTTTGGTTAACATGTGAAAATGCTCCATTGTTTGGAGTAGTATAGTAGATGGCATTGTGCTTAAAAGACGATAAAATTTAGTCAATTAGAGTTTTCTGTCAATATTAAAAGTTCAATATACATAATTAATAAGTAATATTTTTATTAAACTCGGAGAAGCATCCGGACGATAATTGATAGTGTCTAATATTAAATAAAGTCGCAAAAAAAAATACACGGACCATATTTGAAATCGATCTAAAACGATCTCCGCTATGCATATTTAATTTGATCAGTAAACGTTATAATTTTTGTCATTGTAAAAAAATACGTTTCAATTTATATTGAACTCTCGCAATTCAATATGTACACCGACTAAGAAATATGCAATTTTATAACACATTTGCTGTATTAATGCCCCGAGGCTTACAAAAAATGATGCTTTTGAAGGTGCCATTTAAAGACTTTTCAGTATGCAAATGAAATACAAATTGGAGTGTTTTCATGATTTTTAAGCAGCAAACGAAAATTTGTAAAAGGTTCATTTTTTCAGTTCAATAACATCTAATGCTGGAGGGTTTACTATTTATATTCTATCAGAGGTTTCCAATTGAAATATTTTTCTTATAAATTTAACATAAGAGAACCAAGAATAAGTTCCTTGGGAATCAATATTTTTTGACAATTCATAAGCCTCCTTTAGGATAGGATTAATAGACAGATTATTTAATCTGTCTTCATGTAGTAATGATTGACATAACGTATAACAATCTATGGGGTATCTACCCAACTCTGATCTGGTTGCAATATTACTGGCACATCTTTTAACTCCTAAAGTAAATTTGCAGAATTTAGTATGAATTTTGTCTATAGGTGATCTGTCAAGATAATTTAAGAAGTCAGCATTTGAGTTTTGTCGCTCAGCTCTGTTGTCGAGTTCTAGTAGGTTTTTATATAAATCCATGTTCCAAATTTCACTATTAAATCTCTAGATGAAAATAGTTAACTTCACTTATTTAAAAATATTAAAACTAACTATCATTTTGAAAACAACTTAAAAACTAGTATTTCAGAATACCGAAAATCGATATGTAAATTCAGAATCAGTGATCACCAATTGGCAATTGAATGTGGTAGATACAAAAAAAAAAATTCACGAGAAAATAGACTTTGTAACACCTGCAAAGTACTAGAAGATGAAAACCATTTCTTCTTTCAATGTAATTTAAATAAAGATTTAAGAGAAACTTTCTTACAAAAAATCAATATAGACAAAAACCTAGAGAAAAACAAAATACTTAATATTGTCCTAAATCAAGTAACTAATCAACAAGTGAAATTGCTTGGTTCCTTTTTAAAAAGTCGCTAGAACTGAGGACAGGGGGCATTTAATTTCGTTTGCTTTATATGTAGGTTTGTTTAAAAATGTATATTGTCACTTTATTTGTTAAATGCCTTTGGCCCTTAATTGGGCGTAAATTGTGCATTTTCTTTATTAAAGTATTAATATATTCCAATGAAATGTATAGTATCGTAGAATACGTGACCATACGAGTACTTTATAAATCTTCATCGACAGATCCAACCTCTGAAAAGATTCCAAGGGATTTTAGAAACAGGGGATTCAATTCTAAAATTGCCTAAATTATGACCAAGGCAAGGTCCTATTCCCTCGAACCCCCATCCGGATCTTTGAATGATTTGTGTGATAGTTCATACATTTAATTTTATACACTGTCATTTCACTACTGAGCTCCCTTCATAGCAGCAAGTTTGATTTTGGAAATATTGCATTTGATCTTGAACTCCATCACTGCAGATGTATTAATTGTTTAAGTTTGGGATAACCGTGCGCCCCCTTAGTCTTTAAATAAATTCATAATTTATCAATTTGTGTGACAAGTCAGCAATAAATAAATCATGTCACTGCAATGTAGAAAATTTTGAGGAAGTTTGGATTTAAAGAATTGCCCGAGATCAAGTTCATCGGAAATTTTTATGTAAAATCAAGTGAAATTGTCAATAAAACGCACTGCAGTAGTAGCATGTTGTTCCAGAAGATGATCACTGTATTTGTTGTTGATGTGCTAGTCTCGCGGTTCCTTTACACTTTTTTTGATGTTCCCAAATTTTATGGATTTATACCAAACACATCTAATGTTCTTCAGTGCTCTCATATTCATTTTAAAAAGGGCAATTCCATAATATTTTAGAAAAAAAATCTTTTTTTATTTTAGTTTTAGGGACCGACCATTTAACTTGAAGGGGGGAGGGGCTATGGTATTTTTCTAAAAAAATGTTTTGGAGCCGATTTTAAGTAAAAAAATATTTTGGCTGCCAAAATGATTAAAAAAAATTTTTGAAGGAGGCTTTCTGCCCCCCAAAAATAATGTTAATTTTGAAGAAGAGTATTTTGTTGATACACGTGAAAAAAAAATTTCTGTCCAGAAATAAAAACCATACCCCCCTCTTTTCATGTTAAATGGTCGATCCGTTAATGTATCCTTTTTGTTTTGTGCCTTTTTTTGTCTATTGTGTTTTGCTAAGTACTTTGATATTTATCCAATTTCAAAAATAACAATTCGGTATCATAGGAAAGGTTTACATTTTATTTATCCCACATACCATAAAGATGCGAAATCAAGCTGAAAGACGATCTTCTATTTGTCTCAAGAAAAAAAAAAACAACAAATAAATGCCAAAGCTCGAGTTCAAGGTTATGTGTGTGTATAATTTTACTTAAAAAACGTACTTACAGAGAATCTGAATATACGATGTGGTTGAAAAAATAGTTATTTTGATATGACAATGCTTATCCTTATGAAGTTGCAAAAGATATCAAAATGACTTATAGCCGTATGGGCTTTGTTTGAAAAAACACGTGCACTGGAAAAGGGTGTAATGTAAAGATTTAACACATACAAATGGAGTACCATTTACTGAGGACAGGAAGCCGCCTCAAGTCTAAATACGACAAGACTATATTTTGCTTTCCTTTGATATTACGTGATCGTAGCATCGTCTTTACGACATTCGTCTATGACAGCCTGTGAACTTGTTCAACAATCAAATCTTAGTTTTAAATTCCAAAAGCATGCAAATTCAACCATTTAGTACATATTTTGCATGAACATGCCTCTTCGTGTACTTCAGTTTTGGTGAAACATTGGTAGATCGGGAGCGGGGGGTCCGGGGATTGGTGTCTCCATTTTTCCTACTTAATTAATTTACTTTTTCTTTTTTCTTATTGTAATCACCACTTAATCATTGTTATTTTGTTAAATTCTTTGCCTGTAATGGGCCCATGATTAGTGTTATTTACTGTGCAAAATTAAAGCAAAATATGTTAAATAATAGCTTGGAACACCATAATTCTTATTGCTCTTATAAATCAAATATGCCTAGATGATTGTATCAATCCTCATGGCTTCTAGTCAATGCTACCGGTGTTAGCCCTTTGAGGTTAAATTTGAACAGAATGATCAGTTGGACGGAAATGAATCAATACTATAGAGATTGGAACTCTCCTGTGTATGAAGACAGAAACGAATGTTTCAGTACCAGTAGCCGAGTGGAAATGACTGTATGCCTGTCCTGGTGAATAATAGAGTATTGTCATACCTCCTATACTCATAAATTTGAAGTAAAGGATAACAGCTGTCAGCTGACGAAAATCAATTCACCGGATGTACTATACATTAGATTTAACTTTATACTTCCATCCTTTACTTATTACTTGTATATATTTTTTATATGTAAATTGTCTTTTATCCCTCTGTCATATAAATTTTATCTTGAAATGGCTTGGGCCCAATGATGATCATACAAACAAGTATTTAGTACTCCGAAATGCGAATGTATGGGGATATTTCATTAAACATTATTCTTTTTGGAAACGAAAACTACTCCATGCAACAGAATATAAATACTTTTAATGCTGTTCATGATTTTATTAAGCGCAGTAAACGCTTTGCTTAGCTGTGTGTGTGTGTGTGCTTCTATATCTATTTTGAATTAATCATAAGCTATATTTCTTGTACATATGCTGTTATTTATTATTATTTGTTGTATGTAGTAGGGAGAGGGCTTTATATAACGTTGTAATAACTTGTGCCCAATCCCATTGCGGTAAATACTGAGCAATAAAAATAAGTTTAATTCAACAAGTTTCAGGCTATTCTTATTGATTATATGTTTATTTTTATTCATATTTCATGTTTGTAATGCTACGACCCAAATGGGTTACAGTCTGCATTATTAAAGTTATCTTATCCCATGCTACGGTCAATCCACTTATTTAGGAATATTTTATAACAGTTTCAGGCATTCTAACAGAATGTATTTGATATAGAGTTCTATCAAATGCTCCATAATTCCTCATATGTTCAATGCAGAGCACATGTGCATTGGTGGATTCATATGACGAAAGGCTTCTGGGTTGTGCACCCTTTTGGGGATTTTTTTTTTCTATTTTGCAGAATTTAGCCAAAAATCGACAAAAAAAAAAACAGTTCGAAATCTCCTTTTCTTTTGACATACAATTAGAACCCCCTTTTATTAGGCTCGATGAACTGGTGTTTCTCGGTTTTATTACAATATGGTGGTCAATAACATTTGAGAAGGACTTCTTGGAAAGGAGGTTTATAAAACCCTTGTTGAGTTAACCCTAAATTCACAGTTTTCATTTAGTGTGTGTATATATTTTGACATGTCGAATCTTGACCTTATTTGCCCCTGTAGGTCCACGTCCTGTCAAAGATTCTATTATGACCATAACATTTTGTGCTTTGATGATCATTTCCTGCATGTTTGAATTACCTCCTCTTATTTCCGTGACAAAAAACATAATTGCGACCACAGAGCTAATAATATGTCTTAGTTTGTCGTTGTATTATTCAGCTGTGTAATTAGGGGCGAAATTGACAAGTACATTTTCATCCGTGTCCTCGTGTGATCTTCGTAGTCATTATCACCATTTTAAGGGCAAAACACCGAAGTTTCTGCTCCCGGCACCGACCTACTCTAAGAATCATGGTATTCAACTTTTTTGTAAAATACCTGCATTTATTTAGACATTCCCTTAGGGTTTTATTGAAGATCACCCCCTTGTTTTTATCATTTATACGGGTCAGCTATTCAGAAAAGACGAGAAAACGGTGGCTTTTACAGGCGCACTGGAGCGAATTCAATTATACGCAACAAGTTTTTGAATTAGAATTGTTAATTAACTTACTGGGAATGATTTTTAGATAAAGTTTGAAAAATCGTTTTTGTTGATAAAATGAGAAAAGTTTGTCGTCCCGAATACGATGCCTCATTATCATAACACATTCAATTGTAGTCACACTGCGCACCTTTAATCATAACCTGGGTAGATTTTGACAGCAATCAGCTTCCACATAAATACTGCTTCTAGATTCAATGACTTGACGAATATTTTCACAAGATATAAACGATAATTTTTGTGACAGTTCAACTGGGAACAATAAGCTATTCATTCATTTTAGCCATTTTAGCGTCGGTATTCTGCAAATGCATTTTAGAAATGAAAAATAGGTATACATTATTTGATTAACGATGCATCATACACCATATTGAAGTTGGGTTAAAAATTTAATTGAATAGTAAAGTACAAATTGATCATGAAAACATAACAAACACAACTTTATTGAAAGATTTACAAATTTTGAAAGGTTCTTTCCAATAAATACAATTTTAGATATTTTGTCACGGCAATAAGAAATATATTGTCGCTTGAAAATCATATTTCATCTTAAAAAGGCAATATCTCAACGAACATAATGCATAGAAAATTCTTAATTCTTGCATAAATTGACTTCATTTTTTTATTTTTACATAATATAAATATTTTTGTTAGATCGGATTTGGAATTGTAATTTTTGTTGCCATTTTTGAAGTTGGTAGAGCATGCTTTTCGAATTCATTTTTTTTTAATTCTGTAAAAATATTCTGATCAAGATAAAATATTTGCATAAAATACATTTTGTATGTATACATTAAACGGAGAAAATATAGGAAGTTTTCATAAGATAAGACGATTTTAGAAAAGAACAACGTTTATCATTTTGTTCTTTTTGCACAATTTGTATACGGATATGAAACTGATAATCTACCTTTTTTCTAAATATATGCCAAATTTTTGGTTTTCCTGAGAAAAATGGCAACCAGGAATTTGAATGTGATTACTCAACCTCAGATCATCTGGGGTTTCCTTTTCTTAGAGCCATATACAATCAAACGTGTTGATCATATATGTTTTAGAACAGAGGCGCACTGGTGAGCTCGAAAATTGAAATTCCAATTTACATAACAATATATTTATGGTTCATTTTCATCTATTTTACGACAGGGATTTACAAAAAAGATTTTTATCATATGTACATTTGTATTGTTTTGAGAGAATATTAACTCAGAACTAGAAAAATTTCGCGTATTGAAGGATGTCGGGGTCCGGAAATATTCTCCATTTTCCTTCAACGCAGCGATATTTTTTTTTTACAGAAAATCTTTTAATAAATGTTCTATGAGGGAAAGAGAAATATAATATTTAAACAACTATAATAAACCACTGGGATGCAAGTATTTGCCTCAAAGGTATGCTAGCATTTTCCTCAGCGCACAATAAGTAGTCACAACTATGTCTTCAAAAGCAAAGAAAAAATTGATTTATGAAACGTGGGGAGTTCAAGCAAAGAGCAGTGAATTTAAGTTGAGCAGCATAGATATAAATTTATTTCCAAAAAAATACCAAAAACAGCAAGATATTTGAAGTGTTGGGGGCATGGATATCAATATTTAATTCTTAAATATACCAAAAAGTAGAACATTTAATTCTTAAAAAAAATACCAAAAAGTAGATCAAAATTACAATTTAGAAACTATGATGACGCAAGCCTAAAATATACAGACAATAAACCACCTATATACATAGCCTCTGGATGACAGACCTAATATATCTCCGAAAATGTAACTATTGTTGTCGGTATCTATGCCAGAACACCTGTTTCATAAAGTCATTCAAAAATGTCAATATTTTTCTAATTAATATAAGAATGCAATATTAATCGAGAAGGAGTGTAATTTCAATTTTTAATAAAAATTCCGGATAGAAGTTCTGAATCAGTCCCATAAATCGTAATATATGATTTAACACCCGGAGGACAGAAGGTTTTAGTTGTCAAAGTCAATGTTGCAATGTGTATTGCTATATCTTTGATTTTTAATATCATAGTTTTTTATGGAATATTGTTGGAATTTTTCATTTTATATCAATCATTGTTCAACAGGTTAAAGATGTCCTTGTTTCGTTTCCTAGTTTCAGCATGTTCCTCTAAACTTAGGAGAGTTAGGAGTACTGACTCAGGCGTAATATCAAATCAAATTTTACAATTGCATAATTTGACAAATTAACCATGCTTTTCAAGTTTGTCAACATGCAAAAATAAAAATTAAATAGATTAATAATTAAATTTTTGAATAATATTTACATGGGAGTAGTTTTCTGGATTATTAAAAATAATATTTTGCGATAGATATGGGAATAATTGAAGGGAATTATTGAAGATGAATATGATACGCAAATAGGAATTCTAAATACTTAAAAATTACCAAGCTGCAACAAAACGCTGGACACATAGATAAATGTTTCAGTATGAAAGAATTGATATCTATTTTCAAACCAAAAAGTCGTGTATAATTATTTACAAATCAAGTTTAATATTATTAATAGCATACAAGACTGGTAATCTTATTATTTTTGTCCATTTAATTTGCCTTTTGACTGTGTCCAGTATTGTCAAGTATGTTTTTTGAATGTGCACGAAAAAGAGAATAAACGAAAATTGGGCACTCGAATTAATAAACTGCAGCACATAAAAATTCTTGAGCTTTTCCACTACCCCCTCCAGCTTTCCTTTTGTCCGGTGAGGACAACTTTTCTCGGTAAAATACTAGTCACCTCTTATGACCTTTATAACTCTTTTTCATCGTCTGTATTGAAGTGGTTTTGAGTGGTAGTACTTGTTGATTTTCAATTTTGTAGCCGTTCTTGAGCAAATATTTCACACAATTTATTTATAATTCGATATGTATAACAATATATTTACAAAATGACACATGGATACAAGTTATTCCCATTTAAATGTGCAACAAGCAATTTACCCATCCTTTTAAACATTTCTTAATTAGGGAAAATGAGTTGAATAGAGGATTTGCAAGTATGTTAAAGCAAACAGAGACTTGTTTACAAAATTGCAAATCTACTTAACCAAAAGTAAACGACAAATTCGATGGCAATACAATGTTTTTTGTTGAATGAAAGAAACATGTCATTTACGGAAATTTACGTTGTGTAAATAAAGTTAAAATTCCTTCAATGTCAAATAATATTATAGTATTTTAAATAAATACAAATTTAGAACATTTTTTATTAAATGGCCATATAATTTCTAATTAATCGGTTATGTCGTATACGAATTATTTTCATTATATTCAAATCACTGTTTTTAAAAGGCGAAATCAGGACGATTTTCACGCGTATATCATATTACCATAATTTATTTCAAAATAAGTGAAATGAATATCTCTGCAATCAGCTGTTTCCTTAAGACGCCAGGTTATGAAATTCTTATGCTGGGTGAAATAGAAACGGATAGCATTAATGGGATTTTTATGGCCTTTTAAAATTTTTATCATGGTTTTATCTTTTTGTCACGTTGAAGATGAAGTATATTGTATTGCTAAAAACTACAAAAATTTAATACGAACCCGTGCATCGTCTGCTGACTGGGGGTCCTGTCGCGCTGTCGTCTGTTTTTAAACCAGTTGCTAACTTGTGTTAGTGTCAAACCGGTCTTTTTCGCAAGATTTCGTTTTTCGTCTGGCGTTGGATATCTGTTGTTTTTGTAACAATCCTTCAATGCTTGTCTGGATTTTTCTTTAAAGCAATACACTGTCTCTTCACCATCCCAAATTGTTTTTGGAAGAGGATGTTTTCGCCGGAGTCTGTATTTGTCAACGGCACCTAGCGGTCTTCCCCGAATCTTTTGAGCTTCCATGTAATGCGATTTATACCACAAATCTTGAAGAAAACTGTGACTAGATTCGTCAAATTTGTGGCTTTCAACAATTGAGTAAAGTTCACGGTATGCTCCTCTATGAAATGAAACTAACGCCCTAGCTTTGAGTACTGCCTCGCTGCCCCTAAGCAGCTCACTCGGTGGTAAAGACCACAAGAATCGAGAAAGTCTTTCAACGTCACCTTTTTGTTGTAAAGCTTCGCACACACATGCCACTTGTTCTGGTGAAAATGAGAGTCTCTTTTCTCCATCTTTTTCTGGTGACGGTAGCGACAACCGTTTTTCAAACTCGCTTTCGGGTGATGAATTTTCTCCACTGTCGTCGGAATCTCGTTCTGTATTTCTACTGTTATCTGCGGAACTTGCAACGGATCCGTTGGTGGGTCCAACGGGTACGGTTGTGTTCACACAATCCATGGGATCGGGTTCGTACGTTGGATCTAGGTTAGCTGCAACCGTATCCATCCTCTTCGGTTTATCAAATTTAAGTGTGTTTTGATACTAAACATTATATTTACACCATCTATATTTTTAATTGGGGACAATCAACTCGTACAACCTTTGATTGGTCGTTTGAAATCAAGAGGATGTTCTAATGAATACGTGAGGGCGTGTTTTCCGATTAGAAATCAGATGATGGTTTCACACTGCGCACAATAGAATATTCAACGAATACGAATTTGTTGACATCTTTTATTCAAATGTAATGAGGTGGGTTTTATTTGATAAATTTTATGTGAAAATAAAATAGTCTTGACACATTATTTTTCTGGTATATTTCACGCGTCATTTCGCACTCTCCCATTCTTCGGAAATATTGTAAAATCGCATGGGTACATACACCGGTAAAAGTAGATGAAAAAATTTGATAAGGTATTAAATGATCTCCTATAATTATGTATTAAAGTAAATAATGTCAATTAGAGAACTCACTGAATAAAATATCTATAATAAAATCTATAAAAATACCAATTCAACATTATTTATATACATTTTCGCTACACTGACACTTATAAATTATAGTACCCGAAACGAAAATAATAAATGGATTTCCGATTTAGTGGTAATACACAAATATTTATTCTAAAAAATACCTCGAATTCAAATATAAAATTTAATTTTACATAAACATTAGGTATGTACATTAAATTTTATATATTTTATACTACGCTACGCTGGCTCCTAATCTATACACACCCTTGTTTACTTATTGCAAAAAATGTACATGAAACTGAAAGCGGACGGAATTAGTAAAATTTGGAAAATAATTTCTCTGAAATTCATTTTTTGTTACCTGCTTTAATTATATTCAATTTATATCCTTAGAATTGGAATTGGCCACTTTTTTCCTGTCTTCTTACGAGATAAATTATTTTTATATCTTTGTTGAATATCATTGATTGTCTTCCTCTATTAATGTTTTTGAAATCAAAATCATATCAAAATAGAAATTTGGAATTGATGAGCAAATACACTAAAGATTCTCACATTACATCCCGAAATGTGGAAAATGTGATTTTTGTATTTCCTCAATATTTTTCGAGATCATTGTGCATTTTACACCTTTTATGCACAATCCATATTTATATCTTACAAAAAATAGGTGTCTGAAATAAAAGAAGGATGAAACATGGTGATTGAAAAAAAATCTTATTATTAACTGCTTGCTGTATATATTCGTATTTTATTCCTTAAACTGGGGACCACCGACTTTTTGTTTTCAAGATTACACATACCATATTTTTGGTTACAAAAATATATTTGGATCGAATAACTAAGTACTGAAGTTAGATTTATGAAGATAGCCATTTTCGACAATCGGAGAATAATAAATCAGAATTAATTTCTGACCTTCTACTACTAGTAACTAGCCATGCATTTACCGAAATATCACCCGGGTCTAAAACGGGTAACACAGGACAATGACGGGTGCACATTGTGTCTGCTTTTGACTAGATCTCGTATGATCTAGTATGAGATGTTAAATGCAGTGACATGTCCCACTTTTTTTTCATTCCAGCGACATAGAAATTTCAGCGAAAAAAAATGTATGAATTCATATAATATCGTAAATTCAGCAAAATGAATACCTGTGAAAATCAAAGACTTATTCCGTCTGCCAAATGCCCCCTGCTCACCACGGGGAAGTGAAGGTAGGATTTTAGCAGGATATATATCATTTACAGTCAAAATGTATCACAATTGGAAATTGTTCATGATAAAAACTTGAGATTGTTAAAAAATCCCACACTATTTCTATGAACACAATGAAGCTTTTACAAACTAAAAAGAGGTTGAGCCTTTAATTTTGTAAGTGGGGAATACTCAAATCTTGTGATATTACCAGACCTGTCCATTTGATTCCCTCATCTACTGTTCATTTTTTTTCTCTGTGACGGTTAAATCTATGGAACGCGATCAAGCTGTTGTAAATGAAAAAAAGGGACAACAGGAAACACCTACAATGGCTGAAAATTATAATCACATGCAACAATCTGCTAGGGAACTACACAGGAAAAACACAAATAAGACAAAAGACAAACGTAGACAACGATAGGAACTCGGGACAGCCGGACTTGGTACCGGCACTAGCAAAAGCCAGCGGTAGGGTAAAACCGGTTTATGGGTACCTGTAAGTCTGGATGGATTTTATCTCCTCCAAGAAGTCATATTAATCTATTATGGACTTTTATATAAGGAATCGTTTTCCTATAGTGATGTCTGGTGCGTAAAGTGCAAGAGCCGACAGTCAAGGGCACTATTCGCACCAGACAACACTATTATGGTATTCTAGAGCAAGTACAAGACTCTAAATTTTACGCCACTTGGCATGGGAGGATAAAAATGACAACTTCGAAAATAGATATAGTTGTAAGGTATTGACAAAAATAGGCAAACATTGACTAGAACCACTCCCTTTTCTAAATAGAAAAAGAAGGGAAACGGGGAATGTGTCAAAGAGACAACGACCCAAAGGGGAGTAAACAACTCAAAGCCACCATAAGATCTTCAATGAACGGTGAGGAAACCACACACCCAACGACTTTCTTTCTACGTCCTTATCATGATTGTGATCGATTCGATATGATTTATCGGATCCGATTTATCTTGTATACACTCTTTTTAATTTGATATAATTCTTATATGATTTGCATATTAGGAAATACGCTGATATGATTGGTTGAATTTACTTCCGGTAGCAATTTCTGAGGTCGTTTATTTTTCGATAGACGACGTTGACCGAACTACATTTCAGTTCACCTTTCTAAATCCATACGCCAAGACGATCACTTTGAATAAAAATGTTTGGTTGGCATAATAAAAATTAGAATTTAATCACTTATCATCAAAGTAAAAGAGTTATAAGGATTAAACAACGTTTGAAAGGAATTTATTGGAGTATAAATGGGACCAAGCCACTCACAAACATATCATAAAAATCCTTCGGACTTTTATTTGTTTGTGAGTGAATTGGTCCCGTTTATACTCCAACAAATTCCTTTAAAACAATGTTTAATCCTATAATCAATCCAGAAGGGTTTTTAAACGAATTTCGAAAGATTTCCTTTTTTTCCAAACCTTTGAATAAACAATGAAAGGATATGGAGTAAATGCACATGAGACAAAGTCTATACAAATGCATGGCAGAACCAAGCAATGGAAAAATGCTTTTAATGAAGCCTCCAATAATGAGCTTTGCTCATACCTCATAGTAAGTACAATGCAGCCCTAGCACCGGTTTGAGCGGAATACATTGCTTATTATTATACTTTAAGCTGCCAGGGTAACATTCACTAAAATTGTCATATGGCTGAGAGGGTAACAATTTTTGCAGTGTACTCTCTGTTCATGGTCCAGTGATTTTCAATAAATGATTGAATTCAATGTAACATTCAGTATAATAAAATAAATAACATATAGCTGGGAGGGTGACAGAGCAGATTGTTACCCCTCGAAAAACATTGTCAACCTCTGCTTCGCATCGGTTGACAATATTTTCTCGGGGTAACAATCTGCTCTGTCACCCTCCCAGCTATATGTTATTTATATATTGTCGAACAATGCCACATCCATGTCTTATTTAACCCAGAGATGCGGGATCGCCAACAATCATAAAATTATTTCGCAAAGCGCTCTTACAATTACTGTCATCCGTTGCCTCGAAAATCCCCTGTGCAGTGTGTTCCATATATCAAAATTGATTACTGTGAACATAAATAAAATCGCTATTTTTTCGCTATTTTCGCGTTAGGGGTGTAGTGCAAAAATAAAACTGTCGCGATTATATATTGTTGCGTTTGGTAATTTAGTAGGTAAACCGGCAACCGCGAATTCAAGACTGTCCGAAATTATTTTTTTACTGCGAAAAAAAGACTGTGCGAAAATGACAAAGGGGAGAAAGAGGTGAAATGCCCAACGTTTAGGCTTAATGACCTTCAACTATAGGGGACAACCGCACAAAATAACAAAGAACGATGTCTAATGGAGAGAAAGCAGACCAAATGACCTTGAACATATCAAAAACTAGAATTAGAACACTTGTATTCTGTACTATTCAGACGTGTAACTCCAATAAATGAGTAAGATCATTAAAAAGACAGTATCCTAACATTCATGCAAAAGGGTTGAATAGTCCCAGCAAATGAATATTTTTTTTTGTTCAAGAAACTGTACAGTTGTTGTTTCTCACCTGCACTGGTTTGCATGGAGACAAGTTACATGCATGTCCAGTGTGCTGTGGTTAGCTCGCCATGTCTTATTTAACCGAAAATGTTCACCTACTGGGGGATCTTTTCCATTTGTGATGCTCTGTTTATATTCGACAAAACGAACACCCTAATCTTTCGGTAAACATCAACTTCATAGATAATCTTGCATTGTTAACAACTAACAGCATATACGATACGTTTTTAGATTGAAGATGTTAGACGGTCTTGCTATTTCATCACTTTCCCAAGTTAAAGGACAAGTCAGGACAAGTCAGATGGCGGGATCTCTTACATTGTCTAGTGTCCTTATACATATACAAGCGAGTTAAAGCAAAAGCTCTCTTGAAAGAGTCAGAAACAAGGCATTGTTTAATTTAAAACAATGTTTAGATTAAAAAATACAACTAATTAATTGATCAGTTTGAGTATTACATGTTATAGATATCAAAATACCGAAGTTACTGTTAATTTATTTTCTGCATATGCGCATTTCGACAACTTATGTCTCATCAGTGCAGATAAAACCAAAACATTTGGAAGTCCATTAACCGAAACGTGTAATATATGAACGTTTTTACAATAAATTTTTAACAAATCATCAAATAATGCAATTCTTTCTAAAACAAGTTGTACGGCTTACGGATTTTCCTTAATGGCCTCTCCCTCTAATAGTTTGTTGTCACTTTTATTCATACAATAATAGCACATGAATTAGTTAAACAGAAGTTCCTACCCTTTAGCACCTAAAGACACTTGAGGCAAAAAAGAGCCAAATCTATCTCAAGACAGTTTTACAATGGAATTTCCAAATGATGTTTTTTGTGTACCGAGTCATTGAATAACCAAATGCTTTAGATGTGTTTTATTTATACTATATACTGTCCTTCTAAAACCAATAATATCATATATGCAAACGATCTACACATGAACAACTTGGCCAATTAGATATGCAATATATTTTGAAAATATATCAAATAAACTGCTCTTCCCGACCAGAGTTAGGGTGTCATTTAGTCGATATAACGCATGCCTCGTTCGACGCATACAGAGAATCTTAAAATTAACTACAACTTTTTCTTTACAGTGTACATTGCATTTTCGGATGCGTTGTCCCTGACGGAATTGTCTTCCCTTAGAAAATTTACCAGTTAGGTATATTCAAGTTCGGTTAGGAGCCGATAACCGAAAAATTAAAAAAAAAATAACTTGAACCACGTTTTTTAAAACTCCTATTACAACTTTGGTCGTTTCCGACTTTTGCGTTATTTTTCGACCAATAAGAGGTCATGTCAACTAACATTTCGCAGGTTAGGACATGGCTCAGGATGGTCTTAGGATACACATTAGTCCTAAGTCGTTAACTCGGGTAATGTGTCCCCATATTCATTTTAAAATTAAATGGCTCGATAGATGTCTTAAGATGATATAGATCCTTATCGGTTGTTTTCCGACGCTATTCTGTACAAGGGTGTAGTCGATTCTTTCAAAGAATCTCTGTCAGCCTTTTTTTATATTATGATTTTTCAAATGTTTTGATTTGATCTGCACCGAAAAAGCATAAATTGTTGAAACTAAACTACAGAAAGTATTTATAGTTATTTACAAGTTTGGCATGGGACAGAATTATTCAGTATTTGATACAAATAACTTATTGAACAAAACTCAATTATTAAACTTCAAACTTTTATTTAGCTTTAAAACCGATTATACAGTTTGCTTGATGACATAAACCAAGTACAATCCTGTAACATATCGAGAAGTATATCCAAGTTTGAAAACATCAGATATAGATGATTTTGCAGAATATCTGACAAATTTGTACATTTTTACATTTTTAATCTTGTAAAACAGCAGGATTGGCTGCAGATTTACCCAAAGGATTGCGGTCAAGAGCATGGCGTCCACAAAGATGACGAAACTTTAAACAAACATGAAACAATTTCTTCAGAGAACAATTAAGGAATTAGTTGCCTAAGATCTTTACATCTTTACAGAGACGAATTACAAGGGGCGTATGCAACCCCACCAACAAAATAAAATAATTGTTTTGTATTAAACTATTCGTATAACAGTGATATTGATAGTCACATAAATGCCCAGTATTGTAGTATTGCGCATGAAAACTAGTTTCCAAATGGAATCAAGAATACGAGTTTAAATAGGCGTTCTCAAAAGGATTTTCCTGTACAAATGAGAAACGAAAAGCGGAATAGCAAATTATATTCAAATTGAAAGTTTAGCCAATCAAAATTTAAACAAAACAAAACAAAAAAAAACCCCAAAACAAACAAACAACCCCCCCCGAAAACTGCAGTTCGGAGTTGAACGAAACCTATGTTTATAATCTGAGTGATTAATTGTGACGGTTTTGGAGTGCACGCGAACAGCATAATTGGTCATGGGAGTGTTCACTTTAAAATGTAAATTTTGCTTTTTTTTAAACGATTTCATTGATTTATAAATCAAGATAGTTAGCATGGAAATATACATTTTCTATTACCTTCACATTTTTAGTCCACATTGCCAAAATAGAACATGAAAATATAGGTTTTTCAAAACTAGTACATTTATACAAATTTTGAGTTTTCCGTACCAAGAACATTCGCTTTTGTTCATATTACCCAAATTAACCATAAACATAGACATTTTTCATACTCGGCACAACAGGTTTAGTCCATATTACCTATACATCTCAAAGAAATAAAAAAAAATATTTCGCAACAGACAAATATGCTTTTAGCCAATTTTACCAAAATAGAACCAGAAAAATATTTTTTTCTTGCCAGGAAATTTTTTTTTATGGGATCAAACTTTGTTTGAAAGGAATTAATTGGAGTAGAAACGGGACCATTTCACTCACAAACAAATAAAAGTCCGAAGTCCGAAGGACTTTTATGATATGTTTGTGAGTAACTTGGTCATGTTTATACTCCAATAAATTAATTTAAACGGTGTTTAATCCTTATATTTTTTTTAATTCGCTGAAAAGTAACTAAAGACTCGTCTATATAATGCTAATAACACCCGTTTATTCTATTTAATTGTCTTAGCGTATGAATTTATAAGGTGAACTCAAATGTAGTTCAGTCAACGTCGTCTATCGAAAAATGAACGTTTTCAGAAATAGCTACCGGAAGTCAATCCAGCCAATCATGTCAGCGCATTTTCTAATATGCAAATGATATAAGAATTATTCCACACTACATAAAAGAGCACGAAAAGACAGGTTGTTAACAACAAGCACTTTCGTGTTAGTCCATATTCCAACAAAAGAAAATGAAATTTTAATTTTTGACATCTGACACTTTTGTTTTGGCCTATATTACAAGACACGACATGGAAAATAGAGATTTTTTTTATAACCGGGACATTTGTTTTAGACCATATTGCTCCATAGTAAATAATATTTAATTGTTCCTATCCGATGTTTTATGATAAGTCCATATTATCCATGAAGAACTCAAAAGTAAACAAATTTTCATACCTTTCAAAATTGCTTTAGTCCGGAGCACCTGATGTCATTCTCGGTTTTTATTGGAGTTCACACTATGCGTGCCTTAGTTGTGAATGTTGTGTGCTTTTTTTTTTTGTTCTGTGTGGCTGTCTTGTGTGTTTGATTTTCTGTATTCCTGTTTTTGCCATCTCTCTGGACTTTGATAAGCGAGCGAAGCTCGCTCCTAAGGTAGGGGTGTTGGCTTAAAGTTTTCGCTACCGGAAATGAGAAAAATTTTATGTATCCTGAAAGCAAAAAACGTTGAAGTGAATTTAGAAAATATGACAGTTTTAGGTAAATATCAATTCTTAAACTGCTACTTCTTAATTGTGAAATTAACCGATGAATATACTTTTTTAATTACCATTACATTTAAATTATTTACAACCGTTTGGATTTGAGATTAATTGTCACGTGATCAAATCAAATCTCGACTGTTTGCTTGAACAATAAACAGAAACAGAGTTTGTAAAAAAAATATTTAAAATCGAATTAAGATATACAATAAAATCTGTTGAAAATTAACTTTTCATTCCTTTTTGAAACTTTGTCCCTTCGAAGATAACAATCAATGCCTAGGAACCAGTAGGGAAACCAGTTTGTTGATGCCATGCAGAACGTAAGCAGACGATAAAAGGAGGGAGGTTTGGCGAATTTTTCATTATTTGTGGACATTGCATTCATCAATAAATTAGGACATTGAGTACACGGAATGTGAAATCGCTGCACACAAACTATAAGCACTAGTGTGCTTACCCTACGTGCATAATTTGCCTTGGTCAGCTTAAAATGTTGTGGACTGGTGCTGACATTTACTGACATGTATTCCTCCAAGACGTGGAATAAAGTACCACAAGTGATAAATGACGTTTTTTGGAAGCACAAAAAGCAATGTTACCCCAATTTGTTCAAGGAAATAGATTGTCTTGGCACCGAATTTCTTCCCTACTTGTCAATAACAATTATTGAGAAATGCACAAACTGTAATTGACATTGAGAAATGCACAAACTATTATTGACAATTGGAGAAGATTATTATTTGGCAATTTTTTTTTTTTTTTGCTTCCAAATGAAATCACTAATGGCCTGAGTTGAAAAAAACTATATGT
Source organism: Modiolus philippinarum (assembly GCA_002080025.1). NCBI lineage: Eukaryota > Metazoa > Mollusca > Bivalvia > Mytilida > Modiolidae > Modiolus > Modiolus philippinarum. Next base: position 74,081 of record MJUU01019745.1, read on the forward strand.
TATTGAATAGAGGGTATGAATGCCCTTTATTGTTAACCGCCAAACACCTCTTTTCAGCTATCGTTAACGTCAAATGGGTCAAAATTTTACCGTTAATCGTCAAAAATATATTAGCGTGATTCGTGAAATTGCCTGTAATTTTGTACCGTTATCGTTATTTGGAGAAAAAAATATCGTCATTCGTCAAAACAAATTTTTGTAGAAATATCTAGCATATTTATCGTGAAGGCATAAATATTACCGTTAACGTCATTTTGCCTAATTTTTTACCGTTAGCCGTCATCAGGAGACCCCCATTCCTACCCTCTGTGAAAAAATATTTTGGCTGCCAAAATGATGAAAAAAAATTCCTTAAGGGGGCTTTCTGCCAAAAAAAAATAATTTGAAAAAAAATATTTTGTTGATACACGTGAAAAAAATAAATAAATTTTTCAGTGCTTGGCGCGAAAAAAATTTTCTGTCCAGAAACCCCCCCCCCCTTTTCAGGTTAAATGGACGGTTCCTTAACAGAAACTGACAAAAATATTCATATTACGGAAAAATCAAACAAATATGTTCTGCACAGCATTGATCAATCATTCTACAGACAAACAATTCCAATTTTATTTGGTTTATGTAGTTAATTCTATTCTCTCTTTTCAGTTTCTGTGTCTGCCAAGAAATTATGTCCATCTTAGCTTAAATTTCTCGGACTTTATAAAATCCGAGCTATGGCCTTTTGTAAAATTGAAAGATGTGTTTTCATTATGCAATGCGTTGAAACAGTAAATCATAAATGGAACGTAACTGAGTGTATACATTGGTCTCGACTCCCAGACTGTTGAACCGTTTCACTTTTCGGTTATACCTTGCATGATCTTACCTGTACATGTTTCCAAAATTCTGGAGTCTTGTAATTTCATAGTCTATACCTACCTTATAATGCATGTGATATTGTTTAACTTCTCATGCACTGCTGGGGTACATTAATTGGTGATTCCAGGAATCGTAAAATCTTTCTTGCTTAATTCTTATAAGGGCAGAAAATTGACAAAGATAGGATATGAAGGCGCAGCTCTCCCATGACATTCCCTCCAACTAGGAGTCAAATAAAAATATAAGAAGCAGATCCAGGGTTTCAAGTTTGAAAAAAAAAATCGACAAAGCGCAGAAAAACTTTGGCCAAATAGCCAAAATAGATTTTTTCCGATTTCAACGCTCCTTCAAAGGGGTCTCATTATAGGGTCATTTTCCCCAAAATTTTCCGTAGATTTTTCTCTACTTTCTAACAAGTGTGGATTTTAGTGCCCACCCATTTAATCAGAAATCCTCTTTAATAATACCCCCAACAAAAAAAAGATATGTCGGCGTGGAGAAGTTCATTCTTTCCTGGAACAGCAGATGCTACTTCCAGCTATCAGTTTTGTGAAGGTTTACTACTGCTTAAGTTTAATAGGATTCTGGTTTATTTTTATCATGTTGTCACTGTTTTGCTATGTTTCTACATTTTGATACTGAAACTTCTCCTTGAATTTCCTTTAAAGCTTCGGTATTTGTTTGCGTTGAGAGATAATTGTTTAATAAAAATGTCAGTTCGTTCCCTCAGTGGGAGGTATCAACATTTTTATGCCCCCACCGTTAGGCGACGGGGGCATTTAAGTTTTATCCTTGTCTGTCCGTACCTCCGTACGTACGTACCAATGTACGTCTGAAATTTTCGTCAAAGATTTCTCAGCTTGTGTATGCAGGAATGATATTTGGTCTGAAGCTTTGGTATGATGAGTTGTACAGTGTCTCCCCTTTTCAAGTCAATCGCTCATCTACTTCCTGTTTGCCGTTATATCTGTATCGTAGGGGCATCTGTGTTCGATGGACACATTTTCTTTTATTTTAAATAAGTATTTGTGGGTGTAAGTTAATTTCTTCGCTCGCTTTTAAGGTAGCACCTCCCTCATATTAACCAGATGCCCTGATCCTTCGGGTTTCTACTGCCGTTGTTGCATAACACTGGACCCGTATCTCTGGTCCCCGAGGATATAATCGGCTCTGTAGCTTAATGCTACGAGCTTAAAGAATAAAAAGAAAAAAGAATCCCGTCTGGGATTTTTCCTGGATAAAAAAAAACCCTTGACGACGAAGCTTTGAGTAACGGGATTATTTGTACAATAAAGTGTTCAGAGTCGTCCATTATTCTCAGGATTCATTCTCAGATCAGACTTTTTCTTCTTATTACTAATTTGATTCTGTCTCAAACATTAAACCTGGTTCATTTAAATTACATGATATTCAAAATTTCCCAGTCAGCAATCGCAAACGCATGGTTTCATCATGCAGCGTAAAAAATTGCAATACATGTAACATTTTTATTATAGACTCAACAAGTCATATACTGCAAGAACTCACGACGATCTAAATTGCTCCTCCAAATATCTAATAAACGGCTACGAGTGTCTTCTTTGTGGATTAATTTAGGGTCGATTCAATAAATGTGTCCCTACCTGATTTTCTTGACCAATCAAATGCAATGATGTTGTGCCTGATTCATTGTTGGCTTCTATATTGCAAAGGTCAACCAAGTGGCAAAACTTTCACTGAATCGAAGTCAAGATTTACAACCCAAGCCTACATTCTGTTGCCTTTAAAAGACTACACAGTGTGTACATATCAAATAAAAAATGTTACAATTGTATACAATGTGTACTTTTAACGACCGCATAACTGTTTTAGAATGTAAGCTTGGGGTGTAAACTTTGACTTCTGTTCAGTTAAACTTTTGCCACTTGGTTGACCGTAGCAATATCAGTAATTGACAATTCCTTTGTAAAAAGATGACACAATGCTGCATTGTGTATAAATGTTTACAATATTTTGTCTGTTGCCCTCCACATTTGATGATATTGTGTTTTCTTTAACACAGAAGCTGACAAGATATTCACGTCGTAAACTGACGGTGGGGACAGATTTATTGAATCGGTTCTTTATATGGGAAACGAAAGATAGGTTGAACAAATGAATGTGCGGATATAGACACAACGTCAAGGACAACAAGACCCGACATGTTTACACACATTTCAACCAACCGGACCATTCAATTGAGAACATGAAAATTGGGATTTTTTGGAGTATTAAGTACTAAGGAGTATCTCCCTCATGCAAAGCTCTGTCCTTAGCTGATTTTGGCTTTACATTTAGATCATTTTGGTTATTTGTTCTCTTTCAGTTTTTGAACACCTTTGAGTTAATGGTCTTCCAAAATTTTAGATTTTATCTGCACTGAAGAGACATAAGTTGTCGAAATGCGCATATGCAGAAAATAAATTCACAGTAACTTCGGTATTTAGTTATTTGTTACCACTGGGTCGATGCCACTGATGGTGGACTGTTAGTCCCCTAGGGTATTCACCAGCCCAGTAGTCAGTACTTTGGTGCTGACCCGAAAGCCGATACTATTTCAAACCTTGCAATATCTAAATTTTTGTAAATTTTGTTGAAACTAAGGAGTATCTCCCTCATGCAAAGCTCTGTCCTTAGCTGGTTTTTGCTTTACGTTTAGATCATATTGGTTATTTGTTCTCTATCAGTTTTTGAACATCTTTGAGTTAATGGTCTTCCAAAATTTTAGATTTTATCTGCACTGAAGAGACATAAGTTGTCGAAATGCGCATATGCATAAAATAAATTCACAGTAACTTCGGTATTTAGTTATTTGGTAGCAATAATACTACGTCTGCAGCTTATGGAGTGACATTTCACAGTTGATTCGTTACTATTGTGCATCTAGTTTATACAGTGATTTTATAATAGAGAAAAACACTGTCCCAAAAGCTTCTACGTCAGGGATTTGCTCAGCAATTTTACTTTCATCTCTCTATAAATTCTTTGGCCGCCACCATGGCATCATGGTAAGACATAACGCGTCGATGTGCCAAATGAAAACGGCCTTTTTAGTTTGATTTCATGGCTCACAGATTGGATATTGCCGGTTGTGTAAAATGAATTTACTCACTGATGGTATCGCGGGTTCTGCTAGCTTACCATTCCAAAGCACCCGGTGTCGATCTCGGTTTTATGAAAGTTCACAGAATGGGGCCTTATTTCTGAATGTTGTTATCCCCATACTTTCGAATGAAAGTTCGGGGATATTGTCGTTAGCCTCGTCCGTCCGTCCGTCCGTCCGTCCGTCCGTCACAAATCCTTGCGACGAGAACTCCTCCTACATTTTTGGATTTAGGATTTTAATTTTGTTATAGAACTGTTGCATATATGCTGCAGATGCGCAATTAGCTTTCGGATATTTTTATATTGGTCTTGGTGCAAACAAGGGCCCCAAGATGTCCAATTTGACACATGTGGAATGCGACGCGAACTCCTCCTACATTTTTTGATTTAGGGTTTTAATTTTGTTGTAGAATTGTTGCATATGATCTGTAGATGCGCAATAAGGTTTCGGATTTTTGATATTTATCTTGATGCAAACAAGAGGCCCAAGATGTTGATTTGACAAAGACCACAAAATGTGGATTGTTACACATATGGCATGCAACGCAAACTCATCCTACATTTTTGGATTTATGGATTAAATTCTGTTGCACAATTGTTGCATATAGTCTGTAGATGCGCAATAAGCTTTCAGAATTTTGATTCCGGTTCTAACTTTGGTAAATTTCCTGAAAATGTCAAAGACTGATATTTTTTGACATTTTGGCATATAATATTTTGGCAATTATTTGGAAAAAATAAAAATTCTGAAATCTTAGAATTCGAAAATGTGATTCCAATTTTGGTAAATTTCCTGAAAGTGTCAAAGACCACTTATTTTTTGGAATTCTACCTAGCAACAAAACTGTTAGGATTTGTTTCCATTAGGGCAA
>MJUU01019745.1:80639-105424 GCA_002080025.1 Modiolus philippinarum
TGCCGAAGGTAAGACCGTATCACCAAACAGAAAACTGGCCCGTATCTTTGAACATAAGACAGGCAGTTTCGTATGAACATAAATATATAAATTTGGAAGTAAATGTCATGCCCAATTAATAGGAGCAAATTGCTAAAATTGTCGTGCTGAAGGCACTGCCACTACCAGCATAAATAAAAACTGTAAAAAAAATAAATATTGATCGGAGGTAGCTTAGACTGGTGAAATTTATGTTGGGATCGTATTGAAAGAATAAGACTGGGTGTAAATTTGAATATTTTTCTCTGAAAGAGTTGAGCACACCTGTCTCATTATTGACTTGTCGCTATTGCCAATATTAAATGTTTCTAAGTGAACATAAATAGGAGGGCTCAATAAATATTTCCACTGCTTCGTTATTTATCCAGGGAATGCGAATTTTTTTTAGGGAACTTCAAAGTGCACATGTATCAAATAAACCCTTCTTGCAGCTCTGCTGCAATTTTCTTCGTTGTTTATAATTGACACGCCCTTTGTTAAGTTCTTCCGTATTCTAATGCCATATTCAAATATTTAAATCTAACAGTTTCTCATCAGCGCATATGTGGAAAATTTCACGCGAAAAAGATCAAAACGTTAACAATATGCCATTCCGCAGTTACTAGGACCAGTGCACACCCATGTGACGTATGACGGACCAGCAAAAACTCGGATACTCGGATATGGTCTATAGTTATTCAACAAGGAATGGCATAATTTTCATTCAATATATTTTACGGCACAAAAGGTTCTAACATTGCTTAAACTAAGTTTCAGGATATCTCCCAATTCTTTTTTTTTTCCAAATGAAGCCAAAGCTTTTTACTCTTTTTCAGTCTCCGCACAAACTATTACAAGCTGTGAGGGCAAATACTCACTCCTTTACAATACTTAGATGAACGAAAGGCATTTTAACTGCTTGGCAATTTTCATATTTTACAGAAATAAAAGATTCACGCACGACATATCTAGTTCTTTATTAGTTTGGTGTAAGATAATATAACTGCTTCATTTAACAAATCGTAGTATAAAAATGAGAAAGGACTTAGATAGGCTGAAGACGTACAATGAAACAACTGATTTGAACAGAGAACAATCAGCGTTACCAGTGTTGTTACGGAATATACCGATTTCAGCTTGTTAAATACAAAAAAAAAGTTTGACATAGCATTATTTAAGTAGAATCTTACCATTTCTCTGTTGTCTTTTAGGTTCTCGTACCCAGTCAATATCTATAAGATACACAAGGACATTATAAGCTGAAATATCTGATGTGAAGAATACATCATTTGCGAGAGAAAAGATAAATGTAAACGCTCACAATGCCAAAAAATCTTAATTCACCTGGGAACTACACAAGACAGACATCAATAAGAAAATAAAACAACGATAGGAACTCGGGATAGCCAGACTTGGTACCGGCACAAGCAAAAGCCAGCGGTTGGGTTAGATAGGTCTAAGGGTACCCAAACTCCCCGTGTTTTTTATGACAATACGAACATGGTGACGCAATACCTTCACTCTGTAAAGGAACTTTTTTATAATAATCTCATCATTGATCACACCTTTCAACGTGAAAAATGAAACGTCATTGTTCGAAAATTTTAAAAGAGGAAGGGGAAGAAAAGCCACAAAGTTCAAAAATATTAAATAATTTAGATATATCACAGTTACACAAATGTGTAATTGCACTTGTGATTAGTCCTGTCAATATGTTTTGTCTGCTCTTAGCTTATCATAAGTGGAAAGAGGTCAAACGTAAATTTGAGTTCCTGATTTTTACTGGAAAGAAGTTACTGGTTCATTACACAATGAAAGGATATGGTGTAAATGCAAATAGGACAAAGTCTCTACAGATACATGGTAGAAATCATCAATAAAGCAAGTTTTTTTGGGGGGTTTTTTCTGTTGTTATTGTTCATCATGAAGTCACCATATCCTTCTAGGAAGAGTGATGTTGCTTGTAACTCGGAGTAGGTAGTTTTTTTACTGGAAAATCACTCAATTAACAATATTTTTCATATCACTGTTTCTGGTTATTTGACTCACAAGTTGGTCCTATTGGGTATGACAAACAGGTAAAAACACAGCCGTTGTCACAGCAACGTCCTTCCGATTCCCCACAATCCTCATCTGTGAAACAGGCCTTAGCCATACAGGCAGACGAAGACAAAACTTCCGGTAATGGCGGACATTTTTCATCGTTCTGAGGCTTATCTATAGCATCGCCCAAATAATCCATTGGTAAATCGTAATTCTAAAACAAATAATTGAAAATTTGGTTTGGTGATAACAAATACCGATAATGATTTGTATTTTTAGTTCTTACACATTAAGAAAATATAACTTATTTTGTATTATGAATAATCAAAACTACAATAATATTTCGGTTCATGGCCTTCCCGTTGGTTTGATTCGATCTGCATTAAACAGACATGGGATTTCGCAATGGCTATCTAAAGAACTAAATTAACAGTTAGTTTGGCAATTTTTACTCGTATTGTAAATTTTTGCAATTGATGCCTATCCTCTACAACCATCTGGTCATTATGAAGACAGGCGGCGCAAATCCGTCGCGTGTTCTCACATTTCGATGCATTATTTATTATTTCCTAAAATTAACTTCATTTTACCTGATGCGTCTTAAGGGTATTTTGCAAAATGTTTGCCCACAATTCATACATTCACAAAGATGATAAAATTATTTTAAAAAATCCAATTTCTTTGTTCTCTTATCTTTAACAAAGGTTTCCTGTATAAAAGATGTAAATTACGCAAGGGAGATAATTTGATCAAAGAATTTCTAGATCGATATTACTAGAGAAATTAATGTTTTTTTTATTTCAACGGTGATTCGTCATTTTTATCCTAAAATGAAAACTATGTAATTGTAATACCTATATGTGTATTATGAACAAAATCTGTCAGAAAATTCATATAGTTATTCATGCGTTAAGTCCTTTTCTCTATCATTCCTATGTAAAACCATTAGGCTTTTAATTGAATTTTTTGCTTAAATTAATGGTGACCCCTAATTTTTTTGTACATTTAAAAAAATAGTATACTCGTGTTTCACAACAAAAAAATCATAAAATTTTACAGAAGAAAAAAATATCCCGTATATATACCTTCAAAGTCGAAAAATGAATTAAAAACTTAGAGAAAACAAATAACCAATAGGGTCTAAATGGCAAGACAAAATCATCTGAGGACAGAGACATCGAGGCATGCATCATGTTGTCTGTCACAAATCCAAAAGCTCTTAGTCGAATTCTGGGATCGCAGGCTGTAAGAAGGTTGTATACATTGTGTGATGTATGTTTGATTTAGTGTGTTTGTTCATTTAGAATTTTTTAAATAAATGTACTTTCAAACTTTCTTGATTCTCCAAATTTTATTTTCAGTATTTTTTTACAATCAACGCGATGAGTGCCCTAAGGCTTTACATATATGTCGTGTTTTTTGCCCTTTTGCGAATGACAAAAAAATAAGTTCATTGTAAAAGTACCTAGCCTCGATATTTTGATAGTTCTTGACGAAACCGCATCCATTGATGTAAAACACGGATGTAGCATTGGTAGCAAGTTAGTTTTGCTTTAGTCGGCGGTAGCTAGTGGTCGTCTTGAATATACTATGAGGTATGAGTGTTTGCTCATTGTTGTGGGCCTCGTGATGATTTCAAGATAAAGAACATCAATAAAAGCTTTGTTCCATTTGTTTATTTTCATCATGTACCTGTAAGAATTCTCTTCAACGACATTTACTCCGCATCCCTTTTTTTTGCTCTCCTAATAGGGTCTGTAAGTCTCGTCATGTGACACCGAGATTTCACGATAAAATCTGAATTTGAAAACGTCTCCTGCCAAAAGATGACGTTTTAGTATTATGACGTTTACATTTTTTGTTAAGAACGTCATATGTTATCGTGCCAAATGCAACTTCCGGGTACAAAAATTGTACCCGGAAGTTTCAAAATTCAACGAGACTTACAGACCCTATTTGTTGAAAGGCTCAAATCTGACTTCAAAATAACAGAAAATAGAAGATCTGCACAACTGCTTATATTGTGGATAGACTCTATGGATTGGCAAACTCTATTGTAACTTTCTGTCGAGCACACTTTATTTATATTGTAATTAACACAAACAAATTCAATAGAAAAAATATCTATACACGTGAGACATGAAAAAAGTTAACTATACATGTAGTTGATAGCAAACCTTATACTAAACCAAACATTTACCACTGTAAAACAAACATAGTACCATTATTAAGGTAAGAAATACTACAGAAGTCTAGACTGAAGAATGCACCACCCAAACAATTGTTATTTTTCAAAACAAGTAATTACTTAGTATTTATTGTTGTACTTATTGACCTAGACCTACAAGTATTTGTATCAGATATATCCGTCTTGTAGTATTTTTCTTCATAATACGATCCAGAAATAAGCAAAGATTAATATCATTGGCAAAAAAGCTATGTACTGATTTCAGGTCAGTATATATGTTTACAGTTACTTGCCAAAATATATACGGAAGAAAGTCATGAAGCTGACCATCACGATTCCTTGTGTTCTTTTCAAGCGATTGTTTGATTTTTTAGGGTTACTTGGAAGGATTTCCAAAAATTTAATCCAGGTACAGAAATTATTAGGACAGGAGAAGGGTGGATAAGAATAATCAGAACGACATTTATGAAGAAAAACCTCTAGCATGGTCCTACAAAAAGAAAAATAAGTACATTGTAATTAACAAATGAAAAAAGGGCAAAAAAAACCTGTTTCTCCCTCCTATATGTCACGTTCATAAGCGCATAATAGTACTTCTAAGTGTGATGTCGTCTTTTTGTATTCGGTTTAGAAGTCCGTTTATGCCACATTACGGGGGTTAAGTATAGACCTGACGTCTAAGTCAGATTTTAGAATGTCAAAACCTTTGAACAATAATTTCTGAATTTTCCTACTAAAAGTGATTACATTCGCTTGTTATATTTCAGTGTCAGTATAATAAAACTACTGATGGTGAACCCTTGTGAAGTTATTTCCCTGTTGAAGTTGTCACTACAGAAGTTTTACGGTCGTCACCATGATTTTGACACAATGTTCCTATTTCAAAGATGAGAATAGATATCTTTCGGTAGATCCAGAGTTTATTACCGGACTGACAAACCCCAACTGTGACAATATCGGACTTTTCAGTGGCAGTGTGACGGGTGCCACGCGTGGAGTAGATCATGCTTACCTTTCCGGAGCACCTGATGATACCTAAGTTTTTGTAGGGGTTGACACTGCAAGTGCTTTAATTTTGTGGCGTTCTTATTCATTTTTGTTTGTTTTGTTTTTGTCGTGCTGTCTCAATTCGTGTTGGATGTCGTGATGTTGGATATTTGATTTTGGAATTCTCCCTTTCATCATTTTTGCTTCGGTATTCGTTTGTCGATGTATTACATCGGGCTAAAGGCCTCGGGTAAACAACTTCACGCGGGCGTATTACCTTATATGAAAGCAATAATAGGACTTTATAGGGATTATAACTGGACTGATGTGGAAAAGGCAATGTGTTAATCTATTAAATTGCTCCATATCAATCTCACCCCTATTAAGCTGGGTAATGTTTAGGTACAGGTAAAGTTTAAATATCAATAAAGGGCTACGCCGAGCGTAGCATGATACGACCGCAGCATGCCGAACACTGAAACTTGAACAAGTGTTACTCAAAATGAATGAGGACAAAGTAAAGAGCTTGCTACAGTAATTAAATGGACACAATAAAGAATTAGACCCAGTAATTAGCTGCACACAAACTAAGGAAAATACAAAAATTAGCGTTAATGATTCCTTATATAGATCTGAAATTGTAAGAGATATGTCAAATTGGTCAACGGTCAACATACTACTTTAACAATATAATAAGAAGAATCCGAAGAAACAAACCCATTAAAATCCAACAAAAAATAAAGGATTTTACATATTTTCCAGCCCCTTTGACCCCTTTTAGCCCAGAAACGGTAAAAGCTGTGCCAAATCCGTTGACAAAATACCAAAGCTTATATCAAGAGGAATCCAAAGAAAAAAAATCCCATCAAATTCTGATGAAAAATAAAAATTTCTAATATTTAAAAAAATGCAATGTTGGCCCTTTTCACCCCTTGTAGCTCAGAAACGGTAGGATGTACTCGAAATCCACTGGCATACCTCTGAAAGCTGATATCATGAAGAATAAAAAAAAAATCCCATCGCAATTCGATGAAAAATAAAGATTTCACATATTTAGAGAAATTGCAATTTTGGCCCCTTTGACCCCTTGTAGCTCGGAAACGATAAGAGCTACATAAAATCTGTTCCAATACTACTTAAAGCTTATATCATGAGGAATCAAAAGAAAAAAATCCCATTGAAATCCCATGAAAAATAATGGGATTTAAAATAAAAAATTTTATGCAATCTGCATGTTTGCAATTTAAGCCCCGTTTGGCCCCTCACAACTCGGGAAGGAAACAAGTTATCAAAAAATTTGATGGAGCAGCGCTATTTTAATTTTTCATAAGGAATCCATTGCAAAAAGACTAAAAATAAAAAAATATTTTTTTTAAAATTCACCCCTTTTGGACCCCATTTATCTCATGAACGGTACATGTGACGTGAAATCCGTTGGCATAGAATTGATTGGAAATTACTCCAGGAGCACACTGCAGAAACCCCATTAAAATCCGATAATTAATAAAAATTTGACAGCTAAATATGTGAAAACACCAAAATTTGCCCTTTTTGGCCCCTATTTTAAAAACGGGAGGGGCCAAAATAACCAAAACCGACCCACACCTTCCTTTTGTGTCAAGGATTATTGTTTTAAAATTTCATAACGATTGATCAACTTGAGTTATTGGCCAAAAACAAAAATGTCTACAGACAACGACGCCGACGACGACGACGACGACGACAACGACGACGACAGCACCATACCATTATACGACCACAAAATTTTTGCGGTCGTATAAAAAGCGTACCAAAACATTATCCTGAACCGGGACAAAACATTATCCAATGATAATGTAAATAATAGGTTTGTTTACATTTTTCTCAACCGGCCTAAATATTATTCAACCGGACTTAACCAATTGTACGCGAACTCCACTTACCTAAACGGTTCGCCGAGAACCCAGCTTAATAGGGGTGAATCTATCCTAGCATGGTCTGGCATGTATCAAAATATACTGAAACGTCACGCCTATCACCTTAATCTTACTAACAAATTGCATTTGGTCCGTCAAATTCATTTTGGTTAAGGGCGTACAATAAATTCAAATTTTATACGGCATAACGAAATTTACTGTTTGTTATGCAATTTGGGTATTTTAGTATTTATAAATAGTTCTTATTAAAGTCTTTTCCTTTGTCTTATTGAATGTGAAACAAGTCCTTGCATCTTGCAGAAGAAAAAAAAAATAATTTTATTTATTTTTTGTTCCCATATTAATTTTCTGTTACAATTTTATTGAATTTTTTTAATATGTTATCAATTTAGATAATTGTTCAGAATATAATTTTTGTTATTAATATCTCTTGTATGTTATAATAAAAGAGAAACAAAGCTCACAATCCATCGTCAATTAGATATGGACGCACACGAAGATCTTGCATTTCTTCGACTATCGTTTTGACCTGCTGTTCAAGATTAAGCTGATGTCTGACATGGAAAGTTGATTTTGGCAAACGTATATTATTTATTTTAAATAGATAATATCCACAAGTTATATACACGATTAAGACATTATAGACTTGTAGGTAAACTAGTGGTTTATCAATAATATGCATGTTAAATGATAACTAGCCAGTAGGGTTAGGAAGCGGTGTGAGATGATTTTGGAACATTTGATTTAATGTTCCCATAACATACATAAGTAAAGAAGTCGTCGTAAGATGCCATCTAGTCTTTTGGAAATATTATAAGTTATTCGGGAATTCTACAGGGGGTACGGGTTCATATTCCCTGTCCGTGTTTTATATCAGCAGAGCGATATAGGGAACAGACAGGGAATATGAACCTGTATCGTCTTTGAAGCCTGAATAACACTTTATATTCTGCAAGAAGTGCTTCATTTTTTTCTTTTAAAAGAGTTTGAAATTGAGATTTTGCTACCACAATGATACGGTCTCATATCTCCTGCCAAGTTACCCAATCAAATTGCAGGATTCGCCTGGATATTTCACTTCAGCAGAATATACATTATTATTAATAGTAAAAATAGAGCAAAACAAAAACACAAACTACCTGAAACATAATAGACTATATCCGAGTTCTGGTATTCAAATTTACCAGTTGTTGTTTGTCCGCCCTACGTCACAAACGTGTCCGCCCCATGTGACCAACTTCATGACGTTTTAGGCTCTATGACGTGACGTTTTCTATACTGTGACGTATTGAAAATTAGTCTGGTAAATCCTAATACCAAAGGTCGGATATGGTCTATTTAGCAATGCTTCCAGTGTAGCATAATTTGATGATTGTGCTTGAAATGCATAGTCTCCGATGATATTCTACATCCGAGTCGAAATATCCAATATCTTAAACTTGATGTCAAGACTTTTCAAAACAATGTAATATCTTAATCATGCAAAGTCCTGTCCTCAGTTAATTTTGGCTTTATTTTCGTTTTGGAAGCTATTTGTACTATCTTAATCATGCAAAGTCCTGTCCTCAGTTAATTTTGGCTTTATTTTCTTTTTGGAAGCTATTTGTTATTGGTTCTTTATCAGTTTAAATACATCTTTTGGTTTTTGATCTTGCAAATGCTGTGATTTTATCTGTTATGGAAAGACGAAAGTTATCGAAATTTTCTTCTGCTGAAACTATTTTCAGTAGATACCTCTGACGGTAATTATAAAAACTAGTCCAGTGGTCCGGTTATGGTTCGAAAAATGCTTTTATTGAGATACATACAAATAACTCATATAAAGATATTAAAAACTACTTTCAGTAGATACCTCTGACAGTAATTATAAAAATCAAAGCATGGAATGCTGTTAAGGCAGGTTCCTGGGTATTCCAGAAGTTCTGTAATTATTACTGTTTTGCTGAAATCTTGGCATTTAATTTTTTCAAGAATTAAAATCCAAAATTTTCCTTCCTGGTTTAGGTTGTCTTTTCAGTTTTTATATGGGTTGTTGGCAATTTATTTAAAACTCGATTTATTTACATTTCATTGTCTTGCTCCTCTTTGTTGGTACATGTAAGTATTCCATAGTACAAGCCCGAGTACAAGTGTTCGACTCGGTGGCTTAATTGATGTTGATATTTCTAATTTTGTCACTTCCTCTGTCAAGTCGTCTAGTTCTTAAGTTTCACGATTTTTGCATATGATTAAATAACTAAATAACGAAGTCTCTGTAAATTTACTATCTACATATGGGCATTTCGACAACTTATGTCTCATCAGTGCAAGCTACTGAGAATGGTTGGTTGTGCTCAGCTACAAATAACAAAACACCGAAGTTACTGTGTATAATGTAAACAGAATTTCAGCATTTTGAGTCCGAAGTCGAGCACTACGTTTGTGTCCCTCTGTTTCTCTATGGCGAACAACGTCATTTCATCCTCCGTGCACTACGGAAAAGGTTATGCCACACAACAGAAACACTCATGCTCAAAAAGTCCATCTCTTTTATCCATTTATTTTGGAATTTTGAATTGTATCTCTTCCCTTTTCGCGGAGGAGACGCCATTTTGTCGTCAATACACAAGCTGATTCGTGTTATCGCGTAATCTCGTTAGGCGGGATGTGAATGGAACAGCCTTTGTTTACTTCGCAGGGTGTGATTGGAACAGCCAATATTTACTTCCGGTGTAAGGGAAACATATTTTTGAGAGAAAATTTTAATATCGGGAGCTTTCAGAGGCATATCGGTAGACGTGAGACCGGCTGCCGAAACCGGTTGCCTCACGGCGAGACCGGGAGGGTTAACAACTCTGGTTACAACAGCGAAACTAGAAGTTACTATGTATCCATTTATAAAAACTGCGCGCCACAGGAAATTTTTATGAATGAACCGAATCGTGAATTTCGAATATCAATTTAAGTCCTCTGAGATTAATAAAAAACATTGTATCTTTTAACGGCATTAAATAAATACAATACACACATAAAACGATGTAGTTGATCATGAAATGGACACAGTACTGCCACATGAATGGATTAATTTTTGTGCCTTCGTATGAATAAATGGTAAGCCGTACGCGTTTTTTCTGGATCAATCGGACTCTTTTCATAAAGTAATCTCTGAATGTAAGAGTCTGGATGAAACAGACTATTTTCAAGATGGCTTTACCTAACAGCTAGAAGGCAAAGAACCTGCCTTAACTAGTCCAGTGGTCCGGTTATTGTTCGAAAAATGCTTTTATTGAGATACATACAAATAACTCATATAAAGATATTAAAATTCTCTTCGTACAAAGTTCTGTCTTAGATGATTTTGCCTTTAAGTTGTAAATGCAATTGGTTATTTGATTTGTCAACTTTAACACTTCTTTCGGGCTTTGGTCTTCCAAATGTTTTGATTTGATCTGCACTGAAGCGGAATCCTGACTAAAACAGTACACAAGAAAGACTTATTCGAAGATTATTAAAGGCGAAAGCCTCAAAATCAAAATGAAAATATTGATATTTGTTAATACATAAACAACAAATGCTGCTGATATATAAACAGAGAAAATTCAGATAGATATAAAACATTAAGTCGATGAACTCGGATGAAATACATAGGTTGCATAATGAAAACAAGTGGAAAAAATAAAAAGTGAACAGTGGGTGGTTCGCCCTTTGTAGGAAAATTTAGTTTTGACTTTGATGTCGACTTATGTTCACGTTCAATGGAATACAGATTGTATATTGTTTTATGAAAAAATGCTGCTAGTTTGCAAATTGTAAACTAATGATTTTACACCTGCTGTGATTATGGTAAGTATAATGCAACTCTGTGTGATTAAAAGAAAATTTTTCTGATAATTGATAGAAATATCTTGAATTTTTCCCATTAATTGAAATTTCAAAGTATTAAGGTGATAAGAGTATTTGCCTGACTTCCATGATTATGTTCAAACTTCTTGGATGCATAATTGGAGAATAATTGAATAATAACTTGTTAAGATGATTGTGCGGAATGCTTTGAAATTCTGTTTCTAAGATTTCACTATTCGGGCAACGAATGATTCTGTCTATACTATAATTATACAGGTGTGGCACAGAAACACAAAAAGGACCATGAGCCAAGAGAAAAAACTTAAATAAATTGATAAAATAGACAAAATAACAAACTTCTACGAAAAAGCAAGGAATAGATAAAATTAACTCATTTTTCTTCAGTGCACATCACATCAAAACATTTGGAAACTAAAGACCGAAAAACAGTATGTGTAAAAAAGCTGAAATATGCAAAGGACAGAACTATAAATAAATAATGAAAGGATATGGAGTAAATTCACATTGAGACAAAGTCTCTACAAATACATGGTAGAGGTTATCAATGGAACAACGCTTTTATTGTTGTTCTTCATTTTATACATCAGGGAATACATCGGCAAACGAATACCGAAGCAAAAACGATCAAAGGGGAATTCCTAAATCAAAATCCAAAATCACAGCAAATTACATCCAACATTTCGAAAGCATGACAAAGACAAAACAAATAAACAAAAATCAACAAGAACGCAAGAAAACTAGAGCACTAGCATTGTGAACCCCTACAAAAACTGAGGTATCACCAGCTGCTCCGGAAGGGTAAGCATGATCTGCTCCACGCATGGCACCCGTCACACAGCAAGCTGGATATATAGTGTTGAAAAAATCTGTTTGATGGCTGATTAGTTAATGCAATTTTCTTACCGTGAGACAAGACCAATTAAAGTCCATGGTACGTTACCCTCAAACAGTGCCAAGGTAAAAGTTTGAAAAGATTCTATAAATAATTAAGTTTTCGGACTATACCCAGGACAAATCGGTACTACAAACAAATCAACGAATACAAAACTAAAAGATGACACCGTAATTCACAATACAACACAAAAAACTAAAGCATTGACAGTGTGAACTCCCACTGAAAACCGGGAGTATCATCAGGTGTTCCGGAAGAGTAAGCATGATCTGCTCACACTGCCAGTGAAAAAGTCCGGTTTTGTCACATTCGGTGTTTGTCAGTCCGGTAATCAACTCTGGATCGACCCAAAGATATCTATTTTTATTTATGAAATAGAAACATTGTAACGTTCCGTCAAATCATGATGACGACAGTAAATTTTTTGTAGTGACAATTGCAACAGTGACTGAACATATCCGTGATGTATTAAGTTTTTGGGACAGTAATTTCGCTCCGTTGACAAAATAGCTGTACAAACTACAGGCACACGGCAGTCGCGAATGAGTTGAGAAATGAAAACGCCATATGCCGGAGAAATTGGAATATTACTGCTCAAAAACGGGAAGTTCACAATTGGAAAGTCGAAATCATCACATTTGTCGTAAAGTTTTGTTTTCAGACGTCCAGAGTAGTCAAAATAGAGATAAAGATCCAGGTAAGATGCTGATAATGGTGTATCAGTGGTCTCTTTAATCTCAACTTCATTTTGGGTATATAAGATGAAGCTTATCATAAAATTGAGGATTGTTTAATGAAAAAACATCATCTATAAAATGAAAGCTGAAATTAAAAGACCTGGCCAGTTTATTGTCTTTTTTCTGAGATAGCCCTTGTATGAACCTGGCTTCATACAAATAAAGAAACAGGTCTGCTAAAAGTGGCACACAATTAGTCTCAATGGGTATCCCTTTTGCCTATTGGAATACTTGTCCTCCAAATTCTACAAATATTTTATCTATCAGGAATTCCAGTATTGCTATTACATTCTCCTATGTATACTTTTTGTGTGAATCAGTGTTATGGTAAACAAAATAGACCCCTTCGTTATCTATCACTAAGTATGAATATCTTTTTTCACCCTTTTTACCGTACATTGGGTTATTTTCGCGTCGGCTTTTGTTCGCGATTCCAATGTAAAACAGCTTGAATCATTCGCTGTGTTTAATATTCGCTTGTTTATACTTTATAATGCATTCTAATGCATTTGAATGGGCAGTGAAATTTACGCTGTGGCTAAATTTCACGGTCGCTTGTGTATTATACTGCGAAAATAGCGAAAATTAACCACACGCGAAAAAATCCCGATAAACGTCAGTACAGAAAGACTGATGTATGAAATCCCGGAGAACTGACTTTAGCTTATCATGCAGAAGAGTAGTATAGAGTGTGGAAAAATCAAATGTTTTGACACTATTGCAGTGGTTGAGTTCAGTTGAAGATATATATTCTATTAAATCTTTTGAGTTTTGAGAATCCACATCTGATACACTCTACTTATTGAGTATACTCTATCACTATACATTATCTTTAGGCCATCTTTGACTGTAGTAAGTAATGAAGTTAGGTGCTAAGAAAGAGGTTTTAATGTGCATTTGGCAGACCAAACAATGTAACTGTTTTTAGGGGCATTTATGTAATTAAGGTACCCAGTAGGTACAAGGCAGGTTGTTGTTCTCTTCACTCAAACTGATACCAAAGGAAGACCATACTTTATTTGTGATTGTTTAGTATGTCCTCCCTTGGTATGGTGAAGATTGCAAAATGATTTTTAATGCCCATCCCCTTCATCAATCATTCAATGTAGTCCCTTTTACAGATGAATATGATGTTGTTTTGGGCCTTGTCATTAAGTACAATAACAATTGTCATTGAGAAATGACAATGTTTTTTTCTGCATCGGGATCCTCAAATATGCTTTTTTGAATTGGGGCTCATGATTGTGTTAAGGCGCCTCATTCCAGCTACAATTAATGACTTTATGAACCTGATCCAATCGGACAATGTTTGAGCCCATTGTTTGGCATATTCCTCAACTGTGTCCCACAATATTTTACAGTTATGTTTTCAATTGATGGGTTGGGGTTCACGATATTATGGACCCTTTGTGAAGAGATCACATAGTCTCTAATCGTTTACGATGTTCAGGTCCCTAGCCATAACGTGACCAGCAAGGAGCGTACACAAATGGGGGAGAGAGACAACAGCAATCAGGTGGCTTTGATTTGAAGTCATCAATCTGGACGTCCCGCATACCCGTTTGTTGTTGAAGATCTTGGTTGCAATTGGTTTTGTATATGTATAAGAAATAAAAGGAACTGTTTGGTCTTTAAAGTATGGTGGTGCTTTGGCGGTAACATGTTGCCAAGATTTATGGCATCTAAGCCTTTGTAAGTTAATTTGATTTTTAAAGAAGAACGACGTTCTTGTGCAATAACAGATGTGCTAATAAGTTTAAATACAAAAATGTAGTCTGTGATGGGCAATATCTAGGACAATTGCAGTTAATTTGTATTCATGTGAAGATGGGTCTGTAAAGAAAGAATTTAAACAAGATTTTATAAAACGAATGTAATTGTGAATTGGGTATAGAGTATAGCTTTGTGCGTATGTGATAAATACCTAGGGGGGGGGGGGGGGGGGGGGNACGGGAGATTTGAGTATCATTGAAAACAAGTCTCTCCGTGATGTCCTTGCAAAGGGGCCTTGATTCCATAAACACGTTCCATCAACTGGGAACAAAATTTCAAACTTCTTATGGATGCTGTAGAGGACAACGCCAGAAAATGGATTAAGCGTGAACAAAATGAAGACCTTGATTCCCTTTCGGAGTGGATTAAGGCTGTGAGGTCAATGATTCTTAAACGAATCAATCAGCTACGAGGGTCAATGAGGACTAAAGCATCATCAATTTCCAAAAATGCTGATGTGGCCACTTACTTGTCCTCTATTCATGACAAATATGTCGTCGTTCCTACCGATAAGGCCCCAAATAATATCATTTTTATTTGCAAAAATCATTATATATTTTTTTTAAGAAAGAACTAGGCATTGATAATTCCAACGGCAATCCAACTTACACAGGTACTACTCTGTCAAAGGAGGAGATATTACAGAAGCATAAATCTGTTTTGCTTTCCTTCGGGATTTCCACCAAGGATGAAGACACAGATCTCCCCTCTTTGTACTGGGTACCTAAATTACACAAATGCCCATACAAAGAACGATACATCGCTTGATCTGCCAAATGCTCTACAAAACCCATATCTAAATTGCTAACCTCCATCTTGACAGCTGTTAAAGAGGGCCTTCAAAATACTGTGATACTTGCTTTTCAAGAAGCGGCGTAAATGAAATGTGGATTTTGAAAAACTCCAAAGATCTACTTGACATCTTTAACTCTAGATCATTATCACACTGTAAAAGCATTAAAACTTTCGACTTCTCCACACTTTACACTTCTATTCCTCATGAACAACTTAAATCTCGGCTGAAAGGTTTAATTCATAGATGTTTCTCACGTAAGAACGGTGAACGAAGATATAGGTACATTGTTATAGGTAGAGAACAAGCCTACTTTGTGAAAAATGACTCCGAATCTGAGAAAAAATATACAGAGGACGAAGTGATTAAAATGTTAGAGTTTCTGATCGACAATATATTTGGCCAGTTTGGAGCACTTGTATTTCAACAGACTATCGGAATTCCTATGGGCACAAACTGTGCGCCTCTCCTAGCCGATCCGTTTCTCCACTCTTATGAGGCTGAATTCATCGAAGGGCTTCTTCAAAATAAAGAAAAAAAACTGGGATTTCAATTTCAGCTTCCGTTATATAGATGATATTTTGTCACTAAACAACCCTCGCTTTGGTGATTTTCTTCATCTGATCTATCCAAAAGAGCTCGACATTAAGGATACCACAGACACGTCTTTGTTCCTTGACCTTCATCTTGAAATTGACAACAGAGGTAGACTTCAAACTAAGCTGTACGACAAACGCGATGACTTCACCTTTCCAATTGTAAACTTCCCTTTTCTTTGTAGCAACATCCAAACAGTAAGCACCCGCATATGGAGTTTTCATCTCCCATCTCATTCGCTATTCAAGAGCCTGTGTTCGATACAGTTACTTCCTTGATAGAGCCCGGTTACTCACAAATATACTACTTCAACAAGGGTATGTTACCCAAAACTTGAAGTCATCCCTCCAGAAGTTTTACAGTCGACATCACCATCTTGTGGACCGTTATGGGATATTTGTTTCCCAGATGACAACAGATCTTTCCCTTTAAAGCTTATTTGTTGTTTCCTCTACCGGATTTGATTTTACTATCGGATTTGAGATGTTCCACACGGCGGGTGTTTTATAAGAAGCAGGAGATGCTTACTCTACCGGTGCACCTGATCTCACCCATGGTTTTTATTGGGTCCGTGTGTGTGTGTGTGTCTTCATTTTTCTTTTATGGCTAGCCAAACTTCCCCTTCCATTGCGGTAGTGTCCGGTAGCAACTCAACAGGAATTGCCATTGAAAGGTCGTACAGAAGTGAAAGAAATACATCCCAGTATTAAGTACAGAAAGAATCTTAAATAAGAGTTCGGATCGTAACTTTTCCAAAATTTTCCCATAAGGGACTGATATCTATTACAGACCTTTTTTAATTATCGTATGAGACGGAAGTTTTTGAAGCCTTGATTAATAAGGCGGTCATGGAGATAACTATTTTCATTTTCATATTCGACAAGACTTTATTACTATGTATATTTGCAAACAATATAAAAGAATGGTGAACTTGGTTCGACCTAAGTTTGCTTTGATCCATGATAAAAATGTCTTTCTGATTCGTTTTCAGTCCAGTCAGTTTCGCTAAGAATATAACAAATAATAAAAATAAATATTGAGAGCCATTTGCGCTAGGCAAGGAATCGATTTTTGAATAACATTCTTCAAACAACATATTTATTAACAAAGAAGAAATTTTCCATGTGCAAGACACCTAAAATACCATGATATATAAGCAAAGTGTGGTATAGAAGTTCTTTGTTATTACAAAGTCTCGACACAGAGATGTTTTAACTCTAATTTTAATTTGTCTGCTGTATACAAGCCAAATAGATGTCAAAATACAGACTGTTATTACAGAGAGACAGTTGAATTCTCCATTGATGATTGGAAACTGTCTGTAATGTGCACGTACAGATGTTTAATCTGCGATATTTGTGGTTTGAAAAGCATGCAATTTTAATTAGAGAAGATATGAATGCATCCAAACTAGAAATATGCATTAATTTTAAGTATGCATCTGCTACTTGTATAATATGCGATATTATAGAAAAATATCTCCGAAGCTAACAGGACAAAAAGGATTCCTGTGTGATATTTGTTAACACCATTGAAATTTCATTTTCAGGACATTTGAAAAATTTATGACGGAAGCTGTATATCACACATATTTGTTGTTGTTTGTTATGTTGAATAATAATTTAATTTCTATCTCTCTTTGGCTGTATTCTAACAATGATTGTCTTTTCTATTTATATGAAGGTTCATATACAATTACATCGTAAAACGAATCAAAACAATTAAAGAAAGAGAATGAAAGAGGCAAAACAATACAGCTAGATAGGAATATAAAAAAAAATTCGCCAAAAAACAAAACAAAACAAAACAAAAACAAATGCACACCAAAAAAAAACTGTAAAGGAGGCTTAAAATCAATTTTCCCTTTTCCTGTTGTTTTTAACATATGACATTACATTCATTATACAATAACCAAATTAGTGTTTTGTAAAGCAAGGAGGAAATAATTCATCTTTGAAAATTTCAACCCCCATAAATAGGGAAAGTTGACAAGTGTGTATCAGATGCTCGGGAATATTAGGCACGATCTGCATTGGACGCAGAAAACGTCACACTACCAATGTTCAAAACGTCCGATGTTGAAGGAAATTTGGTATTATGTCACTGACCACACAGATGCATCAATCACGATAGAGATATTCAGTGAATGAAAAAATCGAATTCCCCCAGACACAAGAAATTATTGTACTTTTTGCAAATTCCTATCATTATCAATTTATTTCACTCGACAATTGACAAGTGGCCATTTTTTTCTAATCGTTCATAAGTTCCCTTCATCCCCAGACCATTTGTGGAATATTATATTCTTGGCGTTTTCTCGTTCACGAGACGCAAAACTACAAAAGTAAACTTTTTTATTTAAAAAATAACAGTGATTTTACTATAAATAGGATCTTGTCACAAACTGTGTACAACACGTTAACTATACTTAGTACTAATGTACATAACGGGGCAATATTACCGAACAGAGTTGTCAAATGCCGGTCAATGAGACCAAAGGACAAATCAGATGGAAACAACCTGATTATGGTCCTGACTTGGCTTAGACATTTCAAACCTCCCCTGCTGTTGTGTCCGGTAGCAACTCAAAGTCCATTAATATTGAAAGGTCGTAGATAGTTAAAAAATGATCATCCAGTACTAAGTAATAAAAAGAATCTTGAATCAGAGTTCGGACCGAAACTTCAAATGAATATTTGAAGAAATATTTGAATTTTTGAAAAGAACTTTTTTAATGATCGTATGAATCTGAATTTTTTGAAGCCTTGATTAATAAGGCAGTTACATGTACGGAGAGAGAAAGCCTGTATAACTTGTGCTAGCTCTCGCGTAACAAATCAACTATTACACTTCGTAAGCAGGTGAATGTTAGGGATGTTGATAATGTTAAATGTAAATCGTCTATTAAGTTGTTTTCTTTATTTAGTCATCGTTTTTTTTAATATTAATTACATGTATTTTCACCAGCAAATAAAAATGGCATACGTACTGGGCAATAGTTACCTTAACCTGATAGCGAAAAAAGCTTGCTTTGAACAAAAATATGAGCAGTTTTCTGTTTTATTGGACTATTGATTAATTGCTGTGACTTTCTATTTTAATTGTTTTTTATTTTTTTAGATATGGTAAGCGACACTATTTTTTTTTAAATATGTCTGAGATTTTTTATAAATTTCAGTAGTTATAATGTATCTCAGAGAATCTTTATCTCGGACCGATAAAAACAACTTTTTAAACTGTCCGCACGTGTGGATCCACATCTTTGCTAAGCCACTTACATGTATTTTGAAATGTCTGTTGTGTTAATAAATAAAGAGGGGATTAATGAGTTTACTTTTTACTGTTACACCAGAAAATAATTATATGGCTCAAGAATTCAAAAATCTGGATACTTCATAGTGTTGAATGATATCCTTTATTAAATTTACAACTATACGTTGTATTTAACAGATGGACACTATACTTTCTATGGTAAGCAAATAAATTGTAAAATTGACGTCGAAGTGTGACGCGAGAATTTCTTTATTTATATTACTGGTACAAAAGATGCGACTCTATTAAAGACCAAACCAACTATTGTTTATTCGCATACCACAGCGCATTGTCATTATTCTGTAAGACGTCTAGGACGTCACACGGTTTGGAAGATCAGCGGAATGACATTCACGGATTGTGTTGATGATAAAAAGTTAGAATAATTTTGAAAAAAGTAATCAAATTATAAAAATGTAATTTCTATCTAAATTGGTTTGAACAATACTAAACCTCGTTTACTTTTGTAGACATATGAAAAGAATTTGCAATATTCCTACAACTGTTATTGAGCGAGCCGCCGACCATCTGATTATTCGTCCTGGAGTCCTATAATTCATATAATCTGTAAAATTGCCACACCTTTATTGCATAAACTAGCATCGGACTGTGGAACGAAGTATCTTTGTTTCGATTCCAGGTCGAGCTAAAAAAATTTCATTTTTCCACTTTCGGCTCTTACAACATTTGCTAGAATGGTCTCAAGGACGCCTAACACGTTAAACACTTTTCATTTAGTTCTATAAGGTGCAAATCACGTAAAATATAAATTACCCAAGGTCGGGGGTTCTCTATGAGTACTCCGGCTTCTTCCACTACAAAACTGACCGCAACGATACAGCTGAAAAACTTCTGAAAGTGGCGCTAAACCTATACAATCAAAACACATAAAAATGCAAACCACAATAGTCCTTACTTCGTACTTGAACAACTGGAGGTATGGTTTCGATTGTGTCCGCGTATTCAGATGTGAAATGTCACTACTCTAAAAAAATTATGTAATGGTGCAATAATATTGAAAAACAAAAGGGGCACGTGCACAGCATTTTATTTTCGGAAGGGGCCTTAAAATTTTGATGTGGATCTTACAATTCTTTATTTGTTATATTATTACACCCAAGAACGAAGTTAACGTACACTGGTATGGCCGAATCCGTCCATTGGTCCGTGTATTCTTGGAATTTTTTTGTTTGTTTGTTTGGTTTTTTTTTGGGGGGGGTTGTTTTTTGTGGGTTTTTTTTGTGTTTTGTGTTTTTTGTTTTTATTTTTGTTTTGTTTTTTGTTTTGTTTTTTTTTGTTTTGTTTTGTTTTTTTGTTTTGTTTTTTGTTTTGCTTTGGCGCCTATCTCGGAAGTATTATATTGTATATGGCAGAAGACTTTTATAAGTTGGAATAACTTGTGAGTTATCCCTTTTGCATTTTGTGAGCAAAATGTTTAATAAAAATCGAAATTCCTGTACCCCGTTGCAAATGCCACCAGTATGTTAGCTGTCACATGTTTTCAGATTGACTGAAATTGATTCCGGACTTTGTTTCAAAACTTTATAATATTTTTGGATTCTTCCAAAGCCCTTCAAACTTTTGAAATTTGTGAATTATGTTAGAATGTCAATAACTAAGAACACTTGTTTCGGTTTTGGTTTTTTCTTTTTCTTTTAGATTGATTCATCTAATTTTGAAAAAAAACATAAAGTTATAGCACGATTGTTCGGGTTGCCTTTTCATAGCTAGTACCGTAAAATTGATCGTTGATTAATTGAAACAGTCTAGTAACTATAAGAACTAATATGAACTTTTACGAGGGCTTTCACTGAAAAATGCGGGGGGACGGAGTGTAAAACAACGGCAGTAGAATACCGATGGAACAAAGCATAAGATTACACAAATCAAAGTCCAGAGACAAGGCAAAAGCAAGAACACCAGAAGACGGAAGACCAAAGATACCGCATGCCCACAAAACACACGAACCTTACATACACAACACAAAAACTAAAGCACTAACAGTGTAAACTCTCAAAAAACAGAATGACATCAGGTGCTCCGGAAGGGTAAGCATGTCCTGTCCTGTAGACAGCACCCGTCACACGGTTAGTGAGGCATATGTTTTGAAAGATCTGTTAAGTTACTGATTGGTTATCGTTATTTTCTAACCCTGAGACAAAACCAATTGAGGACCATGGTACGTGTAAAGGATAAAATCCCCTTTTCCACCTGCATCTACACAAAAGCCCCCAACTTGGATGTTCAATATAAAAGTCTGGTTCTTCGGATTTTCAATTTTCCCAAATTGGGAAACATTTTTTTTTGCTCAAAATATTTTTACTCAGCGGGAAGGGAAACAAATATTTTCATTTTTTTAATTACGTTGTATCAAAAAGTCAAAATGATAAAATCAAGCCTATGAAATGTATCAAAGCCCCGACATTATTAGAGCAACATCTTCATAAATAGTATTAATGTACATTATAATAGATAGCAGCAATGAGTAAAAAGGGGAAAATCTCGAGATAAAAACTTACAAAACCCGAATGATCAAGAAAATATATTGCACCATCCCAATAGTCTCCAATTCTGGAATCCTGATAAAGGGGTGCTAAATCTCAAATATAGTTAATTCAATGACCCTTATATCATCGTAATCTTGAGTATTCCCATGAAGATTGCAAAAAAAAGAATATCCAGGACAACACAGAAAAATATTTGAAAAAAATAATGTACCACATCCTTCCTAAATTCACGCTTATTAATAAGAAAGTGTCCATAAAGTACATTACCGTACAAAAATAACTGATTTCCAGGTTATTGCTTCGGTGTTCATTATCGATACTCTGACTTTCGACGTCTATTACTGTGACGTCATCTTCATTGAAGAAAAAATCAAGCGACGTGTGGCCGAAAAAGGCAATTTTTATCGTTATATTCTTATGAGTTCGGTGATCTTTTTTTTTTATTGTCTTATTCTAACTTTACAAGCTCTGAAAATGTGAGAAAAAATCAACAGCAGAATTTAAAAATTTAATAGAAAAGATAACAAAATTTTCCAATATTTTGCGCGGGGAAAGTTATTAAGTGTTAAAATAATCTTAAATGTTTCATTATTTTTTTTCTTTGATAGAATTTAAATTTATAGACTTCCCGGAGTATAATACAGAAATCCGTTTGTAATTTCAACTTTTTTTACCGATGTGGCAAGGGTTTGAATTTAACCTGGTCATTTCTCCATCAGCCGAATTTAGCTACTTTTTACGGCGCTATAGCAACAAAGCGAATTCGGTGACCTATATTTTTATTCTTGAAAATTGTTCCAAATACCTTGAAGAATAATTATGCTAAGTTTCATGAAAAAATCAACAGTAGAAATGAATAGTTGGTTTGGTCTTTAAGTGCCTTATTTGAGTCCATCACAAATTCGACCCCAATGATTGTTATGTGTATGTAAATATAATCTACATGCAATTGTACGAGGCCTTCGAGAAAGAAACTAAAGTATTGAATTAAATTTAGATATATATTTATATTAGGGGAGTATATTAAAAAATAATAAAACTCATTACGATATGATACCATAGCAGAATTGAAGAAAGATTAAATTAAAAATAGATGAAATATTTGAGCATACCTCGTCATCCTCTAACCATGTTCCATCATCAACTGGAAGTAAATCCTTTTTTGTTATGACCTTTTCCTCCGAAAAAATCAAAAATTCAAAAACAAATGTAATTATCAACGAACTTAAAATCCACGTCATTTTCCAATAGCTCAGTACATTCCTATAAACAGAAAGTCATATTGCCCTTACAGATGCCATGCTGTTCAAATTATGGGTCAATATTCTCAAAGAATGAGATGCTGATCTCTTGATTTATCTATGTCAATTCACCAACCTGTTAATTAACATAAGTATTATTGCCTCCACGTGCAAATATCTGCACGGTCTGTGTAAAGATAAGGAACTTCTTTAATTTACCATAGCTATCAACTGAAGTGAAAACATCATTATTATCTGATGAAAATAATTATCGTTAACCTATGTAGATTTTCTTCTAAATCTTATCTCTTGAAATGTTTTTCTTTCAACAAACATGGTTTATCTGACATATAAATATAATTCAATAATGAATGAATACTGACTTGGAAATTCTACATAAATACATCGACAAACGAATACCGAAGCAAGAAGGAGGAAAGGGGAAATTCTAAAATCATAAATACAAAATCACGGCAATTTACAGCAACACCAAGTAAGACAGTATGACAAAGACAAAACAAATAAACAAAAAAGAACAAGAACGTCACAAAACTAAAGCACTAGCAGTGTTAACCCCTATGAAATCTGAGGTATCATCAGGTGCTACGGAAGGGTAAGCATGATCAATAAAATGTTTCATTGAAAGTGGTCTTGTAATAGTAGTTTGCGTTCGTATGTTTACTAAGAAGGAAAATTACAGTACTTGCAAATATATATTTTTTTGTGATGCACAGCTGTAGAAACAATGGTATGCAGAACACAAAATGATAATGAAGTTAGAATGCATAAACCGGATTTAATCCTACCGCTGCCTTTTGCTAGTACATGTACCTGTCTGTCCAAGTCAGACTGTCCCTAGGTCTGTCATTCTGACTTTTATAGGTGTGAAACTACCAATTCATTTCTTTAACATTGAAAACTGAATTCCCAATTGTCTAACTCAACCTGGACAATAAAATCTTAAGTTTAACCTTTCCAACAACATATATTTTTCCTAAGGGTACATACAGTCTTTGTATTAGTAGCCGTTACTTTTTCACGGATTGTTGACTGATCTGTGACAGATTTGTGACTGATTAACGACTGATCGATGACGGATCCATGAATGACGGATTTATACGTATTTTACTGATTTTTATGGATTTATACGTATTTTACTGATTTTTACGGATGTTTACATATTTTACTGATTGCATCCGTCAATTACGCGTTGTGTCAATCACGTATGACGGATACGTGCATATTGGGAATTTAAAGACAAATCGAATTAACTCACGGTTGTAAATATGTTTTTTTATAGAATGTGTAGAAACATTTTGATTAAATTGGGAATGCTGTATTTTGTTTAAATCTAAATCGATTATTCGTGAAAAGGAATAATAATCTAAACTACATACTAGACTGCCTTTTAGACTCAATCTCTAAAAATTACAAAATTAATTTATTTAGTCTTTTTAAAATGTTCCTTCATATCTATTTCAAAGAGATTAATATGTTGTAATATACAAATATAATAAATTAGTCTGCTGAACAAACAAATTTTTAGAATGACCAAAATAATTTAGTTTTTTTTATTTTAACTTCAATATTACCTTTCGAATGAGTTTAATATGTTACCAAATACAAATTTTATTTTAGCATATTTAAGGTTTCAACAGTTAGAATTTCAAGGCAGCAGTTTAAACCCACAATTTCTTATGAAATGCATGAACTTAATCAGGTTGACAATTTTTCCAATGGTTTCCTCCTGATTTGTCTGTTCGGCTCTTGGCAAATCTGTTCAGTAATTTTGTTATTACCCCCATCAATCTTTAAAAATGACAAAACATATATTTTTTTCTTCATCATATACTTTCGAAAGAGTTTCAAAATGAATTTTATCACCTGTAATTGTTGAAAAGTAAATTTTAAGTCAGCGATAAAACTCGGACTTTAAAA
>MJUU01019745.1:106012-119459 GCA_002080025.1 Modiolus philippinarum
TTCTTGCATGATTAGATCAGCTGGGGATTCGGACAGTCAATTGAATTAGCTGCATGGGCTAGCAGTACACGGGGCAGTACATAAAAATTGTATTGCCTAAAACAGCCATGTTACTCTAAAAAGTTGAAATGATTAGATTTTAATTTCTTGGTATTTTTCTGTGAAAATGGTTAAACGTCCTTCTTTATTTTGGTCTTATATCAAATAAATTCAACAGTTACTTAAAATACCTAATAGGCGTAAAGTAAAATGCCATAATTGGCGTAAAGTAAAATGCCATAAGAACAATATTACGTTGATTTTACTACAATTGAACCTAACTAAATTAACAGTTGGAAGGAAAAGTAATCTTAACCTATAAATGATAAAATGAAATGTAAGTCAACCATTTGCATGTGAATGCGCGTCTCGACATGATATATGTGTACATGAAATAAATGATGCAAAGATGGCTTTGCAGCACAATAAATATACAATATATGTACATTGTCGGAAAATATAAAATTTATTTGACGAGCTTTAGAAACAGGTAGAAATGCGAGGTTTACCGAGCATTTCTCGCCTGTTTCGCAGCGAGTACAAATAAATTTTATATNCAGCAAAGCGCTTAAAACATAAAGCATAAAAAAATTTTTGATTGAAAAAGTGAATTTCAACGACGAGCAATATGCATTTACACATAAATTATCTTTGGTCACAGTGAGTGTCTTCGATACTAAAACATCCACAGCTGAGAATTTTGTCAGTTTGACTTTCATTTTCCAGATACTAGATAAGTAGACCCGATCTTGGATTACCGATATATTTAAGCTGATTAATACAGCTTCAGCTTAAGAGTATACTTGCTTTTGTCAACAGAGCGAAAACTTACACATCAAGGGTATGTTCAGTCACTGTTGCAATTGTCTCTATAGAAGTTTTACGGTCGTTACCATGATTTGACAGACCGTTACAATGTTTCTATTTCACATATGAGAATAGATATCTTTGGGTAGATCCAGAGTTGATTACTGGACTGATAAAACACCGACTGTGACAATACCGGACTTTTCACATTTGCAGTGTGACGGGTGCCACGCGTGGAGCAGATCATACTTACCATTCCGAAACACCTTATGATACCTCAGTTTTTGTAGGGGTTCACACTGTAAGTGCCTTAGTTTTGTGTCGTTTTTGTTTTCTTTTTTGATTATTTGTTCTGTCTTTGTCATGCTGTCTGAATTCGTGTTTGATATGATTTGCCGAAATTTTTTATTTTTGATTTTGGAATTCCCCCTGTAATCAGTCTTGCTGCTGTATTCGTTTGCAGTACTAACTTGGGTGAAGAGACTGGTTTGTGTAAAGATCTGATATAAGATGTGTTAGTTCGTCTACAAAAGTTTCGAGGGCTGATTTAGAACCCCGGTACAGAGTTTTTCATAGATATCTGGAATGTATGATGCATTAAAATATTAGTGATAAGGACAGACATATACATTGTTTGTACCTATGTCTATAAAATTAAGTTGCTGTGTTTAAAGCTGTCAACTGTCCATTATAATATCCATTTATGTAGAAAATGAACACACCAAAAAGTCATTAGAGGAAGCTTCAACTAAATAAAATAAAATCGCTTCAAAATTTTTCTGCTAATACTTCCTTGAATTCAAACGGCTATCTAATCAAATCTCCAAAATAGGTCTGATCAAAGCTGTATATATATATATATGTTTAGTCAAAAACAATATTTACATCTATCATGTTCTTTTAAAGTTACCAAAAATACAAAAAAAACATTATATATTTCGAAGATATGCTAATTGACCTATGCTAACTGCTTCTGCGACTAAACAGTACTTCAGTACTTTGATTTATAGAATGTGTAGAAACATTTTGATTAAATTGGGAATGCTGTATTTTGTTTAAATCTAAATCGATTATTCGTGAAAAAGAATAATAATCTTAACTACATACTAGACTGCCTTTTAGACTCAATCTCTAAAAATTACAAAATTAATTTATTTAGTCTTTTTAAAATATTCCTTCATATCTATTTCAAAGAGATTAATATGTTGTAATATACAAATATAATGAATTAGTCTGCTGTACAAACAAATTTTTAGAATGACCAAAATAATTTAGTTTTTTTTTATTTTAACTTCAATATTACCTTTCGAATGAGTTTAATATGTTACCAAATACAAATTTTATTTTAGCATATTTAAGGTTTCACAAGTTAGAATTTTAAGGCAGCAGTTTAAACCCACAATTTCTTATGAAATGCATGAACTTAATCAGGTTGACAATTTTTCCAATGGTTTCCTCCTGATTTGTTTGTTCGGCTCTTGGCAAATCTGTTCGGTAATTTTGTTATTACCCCCATCAATCTTTAAAAATGACAAAACATATATTTTTTTCTTCATCATATACTTTCGAAAGAGTTTCAAAATGAATTTTATCACCTGTAATTGTTGAAAAGTAAATTTTAAGTCAGCGATAAAACTCGGACTTTAAAACAATTCAGTTTTGTCTCCCTAGATTGACCCACTGACCAGAGAGGGTCTGATTGCTTTCATTAAATTACATTAATTTACAATTACTTTTCACGTCTTCACGGATTTCGCATAACCGGTTTTGACTCAATCCTGGATTGACTCACTGATAGTGTGACGGATGTCGCTAGCGGAACAGGACATTCTTACTCTTCCAGAGCACCTGATGTCACTTCCGGTTTTCATGGGAGTTCACACTATGAGTGCCTTAGTTCTCAATGTCGTCTTTTTATCTTTCGTGAATTGTAGCTGTCTCACGTCCTTGTTTTGTCTTTGTTTTTCTCTGTTGCCGTTTTCTCTTTGGACTTAAATAACTATGGATAAAAACTTGCAATATTTATGTCATTTGTTCTTTTCTAACTAAAGAAATCTAACTAAAATGGATTTCCAAATGTAAATAAACAAACCATTTAGTTTTTAAACTCGAAACTATTAGCACAACCAAATCATAAAGAAAAGAATTAATATGGTAAGTTACAACTTTTCAAATTGCTAAACCAATTTTTCAATTTGATTGCTCAATTGAATTGTAAAGTTGTAAGATTGGTTCAGCAATCTTTCACTCCTTTCACTCCAGTTGTGTTACCAATTTGGTAGATTGGTAGCACCATAGCAATTGAAAAATGTAACAGTATTTTGGAAAACATAGTAAATACATTCAATCTGACAAAATCAAATTATTGTACAAGTATAATAATGCACTTAGAGACAAAAGAAACCTTAATTGTTTTCTACCTGTTAGCTCAAACATTCACACTGATTAAACAAGGGATTTAAATTTGATCCCAAAATAAACAACATAATTAAACTTTAATCAGGACTAATATTTTCACGACTTTATCTATTCTTTTTATAACCATTTCAAAGAAATTAAATTGTAACGGTGTCTTCCCCGGCGAGAGACATTTGCGCTTTTTGATAGGACATTTACATTTGCGCTCTTTCAAAAAGACATTTGCGCTTAATTTTAAAACTGGAACTACATGTACGTCTAAATACTAGTATCAAAGCTACAGGTATCGGCTAAAAGCACAGTTGTCAAAGGTCACTACAATAATATATTTTATAAAAGGTCTAATCTAACTGAATATTTTTAATTTTTTAGTGCAAAAACATATACAGTGAACTTGGAAAAATCTTTGTCATTTGTACCTCACTTGCTGTTTGAAGATAGGTAAACAGAGTTAAAAAAATAAAAGCGCAAATGGGTGTTTAATTTAATACAGGTATGGAAAAAATTGAAGCGCAAATGTCCAACTTTTAGAAGCGCAAATGTCCACTCGAATTACAGGTAAAAAAGCGCAAATGCCAACATTTTGATTGCTACCTATTCCCGGAATGCCAACAAAAAAAATTCAGTAGATGTTGTTATAAGTAATTTGTGTTTTTAAAGTAATTACTGTAATTAAATAGATAAAATGAACATGTTACATAGTTATGATATATTATAGAGCAAAAATAGAGACAGAAAATTTAAAAATAGAAGATATTACTTTTGATAACATATTATATGGAATTGGGTCCATAGATATTAAGGTCCTCTTTTCTTTAAATCCAGTATTCATGAGTCAAAGGGCTTATGTACTACATGTATATATAGTAAATTCCAGTGAGAAATTCTGCTATAACGCAATACAAAGTTCTTTTAATTGGTGTACCTTAACCCTTCATCTACCTTTACTTTAACTATAACTTGAATCTTTACAATCAATTTTATTTACCCTTACTCTGCTTTCGGATTTATTATTCGAAACGGGGACAATCTGTTCGAAATTATTATACATTGTTCAGTATCGCTCTAAATTTCAGAAAGAAGTTTCCATCGGGATTACATTTTCAAGATACGACCAAGATTTGTACAGTCTCACCACACAAATCCCCAATATATTTATGTGAATTTAGGGGATGGCATGTGGGGCTTTCGCTACTACTACAACGGGAAACATGTTGGTCAAACATTTGACTAAATTTTTTTTATCAAATGTGCAATCTCTTCCTGCAAATCCTTTATCCGCCACTGACTTCGATTCATTTTATTTACTTATATGATAATATACTTGGATGTTTATCAGTGAACCAGTGAATATTATTTGTTCCCTAAACGGACATTGTCAAATAGCATTGGATATTAATTTGTTGTTTTTGGTTCTTTTTGTATATTTTGTCAGATTTTTTTAGGATGTTAATGTAACCGATGTCAAATTATATATCACCAGTAAAATAATACGATTTCCAGTCACAATATATTGACCTTATAACTAAAAATGAAAAAACAAAATCTTATCTATATCTCATCATGCACTCAGTGCAGATGAAATCGACCAGCCCATATTTTACAATATGCCGAAGGCATATTGTAAAATATGGGCTAAAATATGGGCTGGTTTCGGCATATTGTAAACCATGGGCTGGTCTGGTCTGGTTTGGGCTGGGCTGTATTGTAAAACATGGTATGGGCAGGGTTCTTATGTAAAATATGGGCTGGTTTGGTATGGATTTAGTAGCAACCGTCTTTTAATGTTATAACTAGGTTAATGCTGCTGATGAGAGGTTACTCCTTGGAACACGTGCACAGCATATCTAAATTAACTATTTATTATGCAACAATTTAATTAAAACATCCATTCCCTTCTCGCACCCTACAAGCTTTCTTTTAGATATATTAATGCTCGTTAAATTTACTAATTTTCATTTTATAACACGATAGTGTTTATTTATCAGGTGTTTATTACACTCGATCTACTTTGGCATGGTCATTTTGAAATACCCGTTCCCTTAAAAGTTTAAATTTATTCTATTTCATTATTAATTACAACAACCCAGTAGTCAGTACTTCGGTGGTTTGATACTGAAAATTTGCAATTTCTAAATTTTCGAAAAAAAAAATTTGCATAAAACTAAGGAGTATCTCCATCGTCGTCATTCATGGCTCTATCCTTAGCTCATATTTCATTAGTGTTTTTTTTCTCTACCCCTGGTTTCCATCAACATTTACGAAGGTTTTGCCAATATTTTGATTTGATCTGCAATAAAGAGACAAAAGATATTGAAATGACCAATTTACAGTAACTGTCAGTATCTTGTTATTCTACCTATTTCCCGATTGGTGATCAACCTTGTCATTCAACAATTTAGGATTTCAATATCCTTTAATTCTTTTAAAACTAGTAAAATTGTACATCTGATTGTTGTTTACAATTTGAGTTATAATTTTCTGTTTCCAAGATACCAAGGCTAAAGGGAATTCATCTGAATGGGGAGACCTACCCAAAAAATATCCTTTACTTTGCAAGTACATCAGCAAATGAATACCGAAGCAAGAACTAGGAAAGGGGAATTCTATAAAACCATAAATCCAAAATGACGACAATTTACATCCAACTCAAATTAAGACAGTATGACAAAGACAAAACAATAAGTCTCCCAAACTTTGTTTGGGAGACTAAATAAACAAAAAAAAAAAATGAACAAGAACGCCACATAACTAAACCACTAGCAGTGTGACACCCGTCACACTGCCAGTGGAAAGTCCGGTTTTGTCACAGTCGGTGTTAGTCAGTGCGGTAAGATCTTGATCTACCCAAGGATATCTATTCTCATTTGTGAAATAAAAACAATGTAACGGTCTGTCAAATCGTGGTGACGACCGTAAAACTTCTTTAGTGACTTGACATACCCTTGATGTATAAGTTTTTGAGACAGAAATTTCGCTCTGTTGACAAAATCGCTGTACAAATACAGACACAGCATAGGGAATGAGTTGTGAAATATACACATCAACGCCAAATTAACATATATTCAAATAATATACCTATATTCAAATCATTGACATAACAAAGGGGAATTAAACCTATCATTAATTGAATTAAAATATCTTTAATTCATTTGAAGATAGATCTAATTGAATTAAATCTATCTTTAAATAATTTGAAGATAAGTGTAATTGAATTAAACCTATCTTCAATTCATTTAAAGATAGATTAAAATGCAACATCTCCTTAATTCATTTGAAGATTGGTTCAATTCAATTGAAGAAAAGTTTAAATCAATTTTACCTATCTTTAATTGAATTGAAGATACATTGTGTAGGTTTAATTAAATTAAGGATAGGTATAATTCAATTGGACCTATCATTATATATTTAAAGATAGGTGGAATTCATTTAAAGATAGGTGCAATTGATTGCACCTATCTTTAATTAATTGAACCTATCTTTAAATAAAGTAAACCTGATCTTCAATTATTTGAAGATAGGTATAATTATTTGAATATATGTTAATTTGGCGTTGATAGTTTTCAGAGTTGTCAATGCTGAGGTATAGGTCCAGGTATGATGCTGATGATGGTATATCAGTGGTCTCTTTAGTTTCGAGTTCATTTTGGGTATATAAGATGAAGGTTATCCTTAAATTGAAGATTGTTTAATAAAAGAACATCATCTATATGAGGGAAGTTGAAATTAAAGGACTTGGCTTGCTTACTGTCTTTTTTCTGAACTAGCCCTTGTATGAACCTGGCTTCATACGAATAAAGAAACAAATCTGCTAAAAGTGGCACACAATTGAAAATTGGTCTTCTTATATTTTGCAAGTTTGACTATTTTTAAATGAAAAAAGTAATTTGTTAAGATATTCTAAACATCTAACAAGTATGTTATGCATACTACAGCCTAACAATGTATATATGTTTTTGTACCGGTAATTGTTCCTTGGTTAATACAGATAACTTTTATTATGCTAGGTTAGATTTGATATCATATTCATTAACAGATATTACAGTTGCTTCAGCAATTGGAAATGCATCCCAATTTACTGATAAAATATTTTATATACATTAATATGACATACTTGAAATTCGTCAAATCAGTTTATCGACAATGGCACAAAATAGAAATAACACACAGATGCTCAGTTTTAATTTATTAAATTCTCATTTAACAAGACCACAAATATGCAATATATCGTTATATTTTAGTTGGACAGTGTAGATTTCAGTTTTTATTCAATGAATTGATTTAGACAGTTAATCAACAAAATAATCTAAGCACAATCTTAGCAAATTATCCAGTATATTGTAAATTCTGTAACATTTTATCTGTTGAACATGGCATTTATATGCTTTCTACAAAAACTTCATATAAAATTATACAAGATTTATATATTTCCAATAAGCTTTACCGCTAAGGTTAAAAATAAGTTGAGACCAGACCAACCTATGATTTACAATATAGCCCAGACCAGACCAGCCTAGCCAATATTTTACAATATGCCAACGTAGAATACTATTATGCGCCAATCAAACACCCAGTCATGTAAATTAATTAGCTGGATAGGAACATTCGATGAATAAAAAAAATTAAGTAGAAATATTTATCAAGAGTATTGGAGTTATAATGTTAAGTACAATTTTAAATAAGTAGTTTCTAAGCATTTTATCCATCATAATTCATCCTTCTTTTTACTTTTAGCGGTCACTCGTTTTCCCTTAAAATTTTTCATTATCTTTTCTGCCAAGTTTGGATCTGCCATTTCGGATCGCAAATGTTTCCTGGGACCTCTTGACTTGTCTCTCCTTAAAGGCTTTTGTTGTTTTTCTTTAAATACAGGTGCTTTCCAGTAATGCTTTGCACTTTTTACGCATCTAAACCCAAGATTGTATGCCGAATAGTATGGGTTCTGTCCGTTCCTGCAAATTTGAAATAACATTTCAAGAAGACAAGCTTGGTTTACCGGTTATTTTATTATCCAAATGGAGTATTCAGAATACGCCATACGTGTAACTCGTTTACACTCGTCCTTTCAAATAACATAAAAGCAAAGTTTTATTTATTCATTTTTTTCAATACTTGTATATATATAAATTTGAATCTATGCTTTGATATAACAAGATAGTTTAAGAAATATATATATATTGTGACAATAATCCGTCTGGTTGGTTGAATTTTTAAATTTTCAAAAGCCATTGCATTTTGACCACACATATTTTGTGGCAGCTGAGGGGAATTTGTAAAATTTGATCGCAATCACTTGACCGTAATAATCTTTTTTGGATACTAAATGATTATATTTCTGTTGCATTATGTTCCTTGTCAAAATATTAAATACAGGTTATGTACTTCAAGACAACACAGAATTGAATAAATGTTACTGTTAATTTACTTTCTGCATATGGCCATTTCGACAACTTATGTCTGATCAGTGCAGAACTAATCAAAACATTTGGAAATCCGTATATATATATATATATATATACATTATATGTGTATATATATATATACGGATTTCCATTACATTATATATATACATTATATGTGTATATATATTAAAACGTTGATAAGGAAAGGAAAAGTTTTGTTGGTGAAAAGGTACAGGTCAGGCTGTCATAATTGATATTAATCTCTGAATGATTTTCTAAATACAAGTTGATAGTGCAATAGTTTTCTATAATCGACTTGATGAGTGCCCTGTGTTTGTCTATATTTTGATACTGATCACTTGCTTCGGACACTAGTGCTTTTGTCAAGCAATGAATGAGAGTGATTGTAAGACCACCTTGCCAGTTAATTTTATGTATGTTGAGGATCCAACATCCATGGGATCAAAAAACACTGATTAATTCACAATTAGCAATGGACTCTACTCAAACTGGTGCTAGGGGTCGTCTTCAGCTTACGTTAATGTATAAGCAAAACTCGTTGTTGAAGATCTCATGGCGACGTCAAGATGAAGAACAACAATAAAAGCTTCCTTTGCATGGTTGTATTAATATTTTGTAGAGACTTTATCTCATTTGTATTTACTCCATATCATTTCAATGTTTATTTGAAGCGACTCTGCTACTGTAACAAAATAAGCTACTTGACATTCAAACTCGCACGAACATAACATAAAGTCACAATTTACAAGGACCATGACTCTTCGAAAATAATTGTACGTTATTTCTCTAATATCATCGGGGGACATGAAGGGTTGAACTACAGTGGGGTGCAGACATAACCTCTTATAAAGTTAACTTTGAGTAGTCATAAAAGCATCTTTAAGTTAATTTAGAACAGGTATCAATTCTGCTCTAGAACTGCTTTAAGTCTGAGCTAGAATCCTGACCGCTCTGACCAGTCATGGTCATAGCTAGAAACCTGACCGAACTGGTCAGAGCCATGACTGCTCTGACCTGTTCTATCCATGACCGTTCTACCTAAGTATGTTCTGGCCATGAACGTTCTACTTAAATCTGTTCTTGTTATGACTGCTCTAATCTGACCTGTTCAAGCTATGACCGCTCTCGTACCAGCTCTTGTCAAAGCCCTGACAAATATTCATAGCGTGTCCAATATTTACCCGCATTTCATTTATTTTAAGT
This sequence comes from Modiolus philippinarum, assembly GCA_002080025.1. Classification (NCBI taxonomy): domain Eukaryota; kingdom Metazoa; phylum Mollusca; class Bivalvia; order Mytilida; family Modiolidae; genus Modiolus; species Modiolus philippinarum. The sequence continues at coordinate 115,903 of MJUU01019745.1, forward strand.
TTAGTTAGATATATTATAAAAAGCAAACAAAATAATATTTAAAAAATGTAGAATTATCAAATGAATTAATCAGATTTAGTTTTGCGTTTTGACGGTAAGTGGTATTTTTGCGGGTGTATCCAGGTAAATTTTTAAAATGTAAGAGTTATTTCCCTTTTCGGAATAGTATACCCGAAACTTAATTGCAGTGGTTTTCCATAAATTTATTACCAAAAAAATTTTTTAAAATCGCGAATTTAATTATAGGAAAACTTATCGGAAACAAATAATTATTGAAAACATCGTTAAATAAAATAGTTATTTATGTTTTTTTTTATTTTTAATGGTTTCGGGCTCGAGAAACAGGAAATTCTGTCATTTAACAATACATACAGATATTTGGACGATATTTTGGCTTAAAATAATAATGAATTTTCTAAATTTACAGATGAAATTTATCCTGCAGAACTTACTTTAAATAAATCCAATAGCAGCTGTGATTATACTCCTTTTTTTGATCTTGATATATCAATAAATCAAGGAAAGTTAAACACTAAGGTTTATGATAAAAGGGATGATTTCTCATTCCCTATAGTCAATTTCCCCCATCTCGACGGCGATGTTCCGTAAGCCCCTTCTTACGGGGTCTACATTTCACAACTTGTTCGATATGCACGAGTATGTAGTAATGTTTCTGACTTCAACGACCGAAATCTTTGTCTCACTGAAAAACTTCTGCATCAAGGGTTTAGATATAATAAATTGATAAAAAAATTCTCTAAATTTTATTATAGATACATTGACTTATTAAGATAATTTGGTTCTACATGCAGGGCTCTTATACATCATGGCATTTCACATCCAAACTTCTATGGAAATATCATTTACAAAGCGCATAAATTCAAAAATTGTCCTTCCAAACTTATTAATCCGTTGAACAAACTTATTCATAAAGGATACAAATACAGCATTGTTGTTAAATCTTTACTTCTGGTTTTTGTTGGCAAACATATTGATCATCTCCTAAATGCTTTACACCATAACTAAATTTAAACAATTTTTCATATTGGCAGTATTTGGCATTGCACAATATCATGTTCTTCTTTCATAATTGATGATGTTGTTATACCAAATCTATTTAAAAGTATTTCAATTGAAATTTCATATGTAAGAAGGCTTGATATCATAGTCAACGGAAATTATGTCCTTAGCTAGCTGTCAGTAACTGCGAGCATTTGTCCGGACAGTACCTGTATGCATTGTCTTCATGTTTTATGTACTTCATTGTAAGGGTACTCGTCTTGATAGCCATTCACCACACATAGGGGGAGGGTTTGGATCCAAGAAAATGAGTTTAACCCCACCACAATTTTTGCGCCTGTCCCAAGTCAGGAATATGTTGGTCATTGGCTTGTCCTTGTCTTCTTATAGAATTTTAGTTTCCTGATATTTGGGGTTATTGGATGTGGTTTGTTTCCATTGATTTATTCACTTTTTTACCTTTTCGGGGCCATTTAGGGCTTTCAATATGGTGTGAGGTTCCTCACTGTGTTGAAGACCATATGGTGACCCCTAGATGTTTTGTTCTTGGTCGTTTATACCTGGATATGGGATGTTGTTTCCTTGACATTTACCCCATTTCCTTTCTTTTTCATATATATCCCGTTTTCACTCAACAACCGAAATGGCCGCGCCGAGAAGACTGACTTAGCAAAACGGTCAGGACCAGAACGGACTTGGCAAGAACAATCATGGCCAGAGCAGACGTAGGTAGAAAGGTCATGGCTAGAACAGACTTCGATAGAACGGTCGTGGCTAGAGCAGACTTAGGTAGAACGGTCATGGCTAGAACAGACATGATTCTAGGACAAGAGCAGACAGGATTCTAGGACTGTTCTAAGTCTGCCCCAAGTTAACTTCAGTTAACTTTGAGCTGTTCTCGTGACTGCTCTCCAAGTTAACTTGGGCGAGAGGCTATGTCTGCACCCACTATACCTTAGTCCGCAAAATTGAAAACAATCTACATCATCATACTCACCTTTGTGAAACTCTGACTAAGCTATTTGCTCTACCATCTCTAGTATCCATAAAGGAACAACCTTTTACAGTATACATCTTTTCTTGTATATCTCGTGGTACTAGGCGTTCATAATATCTGGTTGTTGTCCATTCCCATACGTTTCCCAAGATATCATACAAACCTAAAGGTAACAACATACTTCTAGAAAAGTAGAAAAATTTCAATGGACAAATAAAGAGAATTTTATATGCCAAATTATGAAAGCCTTAAACAAAGCTTTAAAATTGTTAATTGAAAGGTTGAAACAGTTAAACAATGGAATAAGTGAAATTTACTAATCAAACAGTAAAAGCGTCATATAAAAATGGTTTTGTCTCTCGCATTCAAGACGAATACGAATCAGTGCAAAATATTTCCAGAAACACTTGAGCTAGAACGAAAATTGGAAAACAAAACCAAAGTGCAAAAATATGAATGAAAGCTAAAAAACCCAAAATGAATCTAGAATCACGAGTTTAGAATGGGAGAAACTCCTTAGTTATCAATTGAAGACTCATAATCTCTTAACACTTACAACTCCGAGAATAGCATTGAAATGTAAAAAATGAACTTTGTAAGGAGTAAGATCTAGAGTGTCGACAGAGTGAATTGTATAAAAAAGGATTATACAAATAAAAATGAAAATGTTTAAATACAAATGAGCAATTTTACTGTAAAGACTAAAATACTAGCTGCTGCAGTCTGATGGTTTCCTAGAAAATCTTGGTAAACAAGTACACCAATAGATAACAAAATACAGAAATCATTGTAAATTTAGTTTCTGCATATGGCCAATGGCACAACGTATGTCTCTTCTTTGGTGCAATATAATTGCATGACAAACATTTTCTTAATCAAGGTACACAACGATTAGATCGCGTGATCATTTTTAAATCCCTATGATGTCCATTACATTTGCATGGCTACATCTCGGTAATTGTCGCAAAGAGAAGGAAATGCAATATTGGAAACTAAACCTTTTTGAGACATTTTTTTATTTGAAATATTTTAAAAGTATATGACACATTTAATGATGGAAGTGCTATATGTTCTCAACCGTTTTATCAAAATTTAACGGCAGCCTATATTGTGGATCGGAGTATGAACTTTGTCTCATGTGCATTTACTCCATATCGATGAAATTTTAAGACTCCTGTAGTGTTGAAATCCGTAAAAAGATTCCCCAGCCGAAAGAAGTATGCTCTCTCTATATATTTTAGTTATGATGTACTTGTTTTTGAGAGAATATCTCAAAGGATAAATTATCATACTCTCCAATTTTGGTATTTTATTTTTTTAGTTTTTTTTATGATTTTTTTTTTGTAATTTCTAATGTTATTCTGACCTTCTGTTGATAATGCCCCCATCTCACTTTTTTATTGTGCCATTTTTGCAGTTGACTCGATGTTTTGGTTGTCATCTTTTAGTGTTTTTGTCCGGCAACCCATCACAGCGGTTGTAAGAACCCATCACAGCGCTTGTAATAACCCATCACAGCGGTTGTAAGAACCCATCACAG